>OX596252.1:935865-1096700 GCA_951394255.1 Polyploca ridens
ACATAGATCAAAATATAATCAAAATCAAAATTAAAAAGTCATTTATTCAGTTTAGGCCCTGGTAAGGCACTTATGAACGTTACATACAGTTGAATTTACCACCGGTACTGTATTTATAAACATGGTAAATGGTGATATTAGTGGCTTCCGCCCACACTCTTTTATTTAGTTTTTGCACTTAAATGTTATCTGTTGTATTGTTCTCAATTATTGTTGTTGTTAGCATATTATAACCAATTATTAAACTTTTGAATATGTGGGATAAGTAAAATAAAAACCTAGCTTTATTTTTTTCTGTATACGTATATTGTTGCTCAGGCCAAGATGTCCGTGATATCATTTAACTGGCCTCAGCGGAAGATCAGCGCTGTGGTACAGTCATGTGCTGCAGCATAATGCTGAGCTGTAGGCCCTATTTGTCCTCCATTCGTATTTTCTTTATTTTTAATTGTTTAACTTTTTTATTTTTTTCTTTTACGTTTTTAATTTTTTTTTTTTTTTTTTTTTTTTTTCTGTTTAATTATGTATATAACTATTTTTGTATTATCACATGTTACCTAGTTATAAGATTGGTGGTGGACAAATAAAATCTATTTCTTCTTCTTCTTCTTCTTCTTCTTTGATATTGTCCTTGAAAATGGTAAACATACAAATTATGGAAGGTACTGGCTGATAAGTGCGTCTGAAATTCTGAATATACCGTAAATACCTACCTAGAAACAATTTTACGAATAATTTGATGTTAGTGAGCTTACAAACATCTACAACGTTTTTCCAGGGCATACGCCGAGCAGTTCATAGCGGTATGCGACGAAAGCCGCCATGCAGCCGAGCAGCACGACTCGCTAGCCAGCACCTCCGCCACCAGTGACACCACACAATCACACGAATTATCATGAACATCCTTCTCTATCATCTTCAAAAGAAAAAAGCGTACGATCTGAGTCAGAAGATGGGAATCAGAATGCAAGTCACGTAGGTATTTCAACGGACAAAAAATCCAGATAAAGAAATGCTTACAGCTATCATTTACGGCACTTATGAAAAACGCTATCACTCAGGCCACACCGTTTGACTCATCTCTACAACTGTCATTTTAGTTCTTTATTCAGATCACAATCAATTAGGTTTAACAAAATATTTATTAAGCAACATTCTTTACATAAAAATCAATGATATAGACTGAGCATTGTTAATAAAAAAGCCCATGTTAGGAGCTATGTATTACATAGAATAAGACCTTTTTTTACGAAGTCATACGAAATCTGTAAATGTAGAGTAAGGATAAGAAGCGTTAGGAATTTCTAATTTATGTTAACAAGCACCATCTATATTTATTTTCTTAAGATATTTAATTAATATTAAGCAAGTATTTTCAATTTATTATTAAAACTTGAATACTCGTAGTTTCTAAATACTAACATTATTACTATAAACATATCATACCAAACTAAACTTAATTTCTTAGTTTGTTAAAGTTGTAAATTGAATGTTACTAACAACTTACACACAACACTTATCAGCTGATAATAAGGTTTAAAATTGTTCAGCAAAGGTTTACTAATTGTATTAATGATTCTATGTAATTTAAACTAACATTCACTTTTGAAAATTGACACCTTGATATTCATAATCTATCAAATAATTAACGTTTTACATTGACGTATATTATTTAATTGGTTCTTTTCTGTACAGAAAAATATCATGTACTACAATCAGTAAGATATTTTTAAGTTTTTTAAGTTTAGGGGGTACTTATTCGAAATTACCTATTCAAGATGGGAACTCCCTGATTTAAAACTTTACTAACACATTTTGTAAACTTGTTATATCGTCAAATATCTGTGTTATTCGCTACCTTCTAAGTCTTTTATTTATTTAGTTAGTAATGATGGAGAATTTTATATTAAACATACTTACAAACTGAGTAGTACCTACCTAATGTTTTCTAGTAATAAGAGAGGATCGCCATATAAATATATGGAGGTTTTAAATTTTTTGTTTAAACTGTTTACTGTCAAATATTTGATTGGTGCCGTTGTTGGTAAGAAACCCCTTATCCAAATTATCCCAATACAAAAGGCCACTTAAAAAAAAAAACATTTATTCAAATTGATTGTTTCTTAGGAATGAATGTCTGTCTCTAATACCGGTTCGAAAGGTTGCATTTGCTGAGAAGAGTCGGCAATAAGCTCAGCAATGACTCTTATCAAAACAAGCTTAGATTTATTACATAACACTTACGATTTTCGATTCCCGATTTTCTAATGAGTACCTACCTATATAAGTGATGTTTGTGCTTAAATATAAAATTCTCTGTCGACCAAGTTAGTTTTAAGTTTTCAACGATTATAAGTTTAAAAACCTTGTAAATATTATAAAATCACAGTCCTATGTACCTAAACGGTGCCAAATTATCATCGCGAGCGATATTATTGGTTTATGTAAATAAATATATAATTACATCAAAATTTTGCTCAATTCGTCTTTATACTTGTACATAATTATTTTAGTTCTTATTTTTAAGTACTTATACTGTAAGGGCAATAACACCAACTTGTATTTCATTCATTAATCTATGAATAGTTATTAAACAATATTTCTATGAAAGCCTACTCAAATGATTTACTACAGGTCAGTTAACTAAATCTGGCGTTCAACACATTTACACGTTGTGCTTGTGTAGAGTTTGTGTATAAGCACTGCATTCGAATCATGAAACGTCCGTCCGTCACTCTCGCGCGCGGTCAAACTAATGAGTATTAAGAGTGCGTACCAAGCCAGAAAAATATGGCAATGTCAGATGAAACAAACATGTCTAATCTTCGCGTGCAGATGAGATGGAGATAGCGTGTTCCGCGGAACAAAAATGAACTAAGCGCTTTTTATCTAAATAACTCGTAATGTATAGAATATTTAAAAAAATTGTTAGTAGCTGCCCTAGGTCATAATGTTAGTGATATTATTTATCGAATTTTTGTCTTAATTAGATACACCATGAACGAATAAAACCGAAAATTCATTATTATTAGAGGTAGCTTTGTGATTTTTTTCTATCGAGGAAATTTCATTCCATTATGTTTTTGCTCAGGCAGAACCCTCGCGTATATAATGAAAATACCCATATAAAAATATTTTTTCATTTAAATACTATTTACTTGGTTAAATTTCAATTCTAAGATTGTTATTTTGCTTTATACGCAGTTAAGAAAACAGTTATTGTTTTGCTTTTGCTACTACTCATAAATATAGTGATCCTTTTTGCATTCGTTAGTTAGAACTGAACTGACTGATTGGAAGCAATAATGTAATAAAAAATCCTATATCGTGAAATTGCATATGTGTGAGTACTGTGAACGTGCCAGTTTTCGTTAACTGATCTGTGCAAGTCGTTTCATTTGCTGATGTTAAAACCTAACTCTAAGTTAAAATTGAAACATCGGATTTTTTCACATTATAGCAGAAATGCGAAGCGAAAAATGTGTTTTGGTCCGCACCTCGAAAAGTGGAAAGCCGAAAATGTTTTGAGTAATTTATTTTGAGTTGAAACTTTTTGTAGTCCCATAGAGTTGGTAAACCTGATTTAGTTTTCACCAATTTCGTACCTTTCCGTTTCACGTTGTGTAATTAGAGGTATTCTTGTTACCATTAATTTTATTTTATTGTTACTGAATATCTTTTTTGTACTTTTATTTTTAATGCACTTTTCATAAAAGACAATTAAAAACATAACTGTTTTAGTACATAAGTATTTAGCAATCCATTTTACAATGGGTCTCAGTCTAAGGGTAGTTTCTCCTGAAGCGGAACGTAGGGACGGAAAAAAAGATGGTGCTGATTCTGTTGTTTACAAATAAACTAATTTAGTCTCACTGTCTCTTTCTAACAAAGAATATAAGAAAAGGATGTAAGAAATTTAGTCCTGTCAAATTAGTCCAATGCTTGTTTTCAATACAAAAGTCGCCATCTATCGCGGTTACGTTTAAATACCCGCAAATGAAGACGGCAAAGACTAATTTGACAGCTTTAAATATGTTTTATCCTTTTTCAATAACGTTTGTAAGAGAAATGTGATGTGACTAAAATAGTTTAGTGTGATTTAAATAGAGGGCCTACTACGAAAAACGATACACGATCCGGTCATCGTTGTCAATCAATCAATTAGCCAATAGAATTGCATAAAATTTACGACTCGCCAGTTTTGCTGCATTTCTATTGGTTATTAGTTAATATCTGACAACGATGATCGGACTATCGAGTATCGTTTTTCGTAGTAGGCTCTCTGAATCGGAACCATTATTTTTAACTCTGCTTCGCTTTAAAGGAAATTCGTCCTTATGCATTCCCACATGGTCTATGGGTTATTTGTACACTATAGGGTTAAAATTTTGTAAATACAAATGTAAATTTAGTCCATTTATATATTTACCACTCTTTATACGAGTATAGGGAGCCGGTAAACGAAATAATATACATTTTAGTATCGAACGCTAATATCAGTTAGCATCTATACAGTTAGATGGACAATTATTTATTTAAATTGGCAATTATTGTATTGCTTGTAAATTGAGACGATTAAATGTATGGTTTTGTAATATTATTGGTGTTTCATTCAAATATTTTATCGTTGATAAGCAGAGTTCAAACAACGTTACACTACGTATCTACTACATATACATATCGTAGGTAAGTGGTCCTAGGCTTTGACTGTCATAACTGCTTTTGCGGCACAACGATTTATTTAACTCCTAACTATAAAAGAAGCATGGCGAGGTCCATACATTGATTTGTACAAAAAAATAAAACATTTTAGAGAGTTTTGAATCACTTCCAATGATGAGATTACATTACCAGCAACATATTAATATAAATAAATAAATATCCTGGGACATTCCTCACACGCGGTCATCTGATCCCAAACTAAGCAGAGCTTGTACTATGGAAACCAGATAACTGATATAATTACATATACTACTTTTTGTTTGTAAATACATACTTAATATAAATAATTACACCCAGACTCAGGACATACAGACATGTTCATGCACACAAATGCATGTCCTGTGTGGGAATCGAACCCACGACTTGCAGCGCGTAAGGTGAACCTTAACCAACTGCGCCAACTGGCCACTTACTGGATACTTGAAATATTTTATAAACCCCGCAAAACATAACAACAACATAACGGGTTTGGTCGCGATTCGCCGGCATTGCATAGAATATCGCATTTTATCCCGGGGATCTAAAAATATTTTAAATGCCTCAAATTATTCCTTAGGCACCAAGGATCAATAATAGCGTCACTTCAACGTCTCTAAAAATCTTTATTTTTTTGTACAAATCTCGCCATGATTCTTTATGTTTACACACTATTTTACTAACTACCCACAACATCATGAGAAAAATGTAAAGAGAAAGGTCTAAGATCGTTTAACACTGTTAAAAGCCGCAATGGGTTATTAAGCTCTAGAATATTATTATTTAAAATCATAGTTGAAAAACAATTAAAAATAATTATTCAATGAAAAATGCAATATATTCATTTGATATGACAACATTATAACACATTTTACGAATGAAACTTGTCAATCAACAAAAACATTATTGAAAATACCACTTATACTCCTTCAAAATATAGTTTAAAACTCATTGTCGCTAAGCGCGGACAGTCTTCCCGGGGCTGCAGTGGGGCGCGCGCTCGTCAGACGGAGCTCACTCTCGGAAGAGCTGCCGAGCGAGTCGCCTCCTTCACCTTCCACGCCTGAACATATCGCAAAAAGTGATTATTATTTGGGTTAAGTGGCTGTTTCAAGTCTTTCCAGAGCTTGTATCACTGCGACCAGACTAGATCTATTGTAATCGCCACGTTAATTAAATTTCACTGCCAAGACCTGCAGCTATAATAAACTGCACAATATTCTTGGTAGGAATGGATTTTACTTCATCTGGGTGTAACGTGTTTCCCCAGATGAGTATTTCGTTTAGGCATAAGTGGCCAGCACTCACACAAGATATGTATTGGTGTTTCATCTGCCTCACGGCAGAATCTGCAAAACCTCGAGTCGTGAACGCTGATGGTGAACAGATGTTTGTTCAATCCACAGTGCCCCGTTAAGGCTCTCACAAGTATGCGTAAGTTGTTTCTACTTAGAGATAATACCTCTATGGTAGACTTTTTATTAAAGGCTTCTATAAGTACCCTAGAATAGTTCATTCAAGGAGCATTTTTCCAAGAATCGATAGATGAGTTTACATACAGGTTCCTCATAATTAGTTTAGCCAGGCTTTTAGGTACACCACAAATTGTCTCGGGGCCATAAGGGGTCCCATTACCTCCGCTTTAGCTAGTTCGTCAGCTTTTTTATTGCCGACGATTCCTGTGTGTCCAGGAACCCACCGTAACACAACCCTGTTCTTTTCGCCCAGGTGGTTTAGTAGGTCCATGCAGTTTTTAACTAGCTTAGAGTTAATTGAATCGGAGGCCAGTGCTAAGAGAGCTGCCTGGCTGTCCGAGTGGATATATATTGTATTGTATGGTTGACGTAGTCTTTCTGCAGATTAGTGTCCGCACATTCAAGTATGGCGTGTACTTGTGCCTGGAATATAGAGGCGTATTTTCCAAGATTCAGCTTTTCCATGATTTTGATAAGAGCTGAGTGAAGCTTTTTGTCATATGTATAGGGAAAGGAGGTACATAGTTGTTGCTTTACCCGTGATGACGTGATCAGCAACGT
The DNA here is from genome assembly GCA_951394255.1 of Polyploca ridens. Taxonomy (NCBI): domain Eukaryota; kingdom Metazoa; phylum Arthropoda; class Insecta; order Lepidoptera; family Drepanidae; genus Polyploca; species Polyploca ridens. The sequence goes on from OX596252.1 coordinate 942,600, forward strand.
ATGTACCTAGCTTATTCCGTTTATGGTCAAATGGATGCTCTCGGTTAGGCGTATTTGGGACTTGGTAAGTTGTTTTGCGGATAGTTTAAAGTTTCCCCGTCTTTGAAATTATGGGTGATGGCCCACATAGGTGTGTCTGTATATGTAGTAGTATTGTATCTTCAATTCCACGAATCACAAGCAGGACGATCACGTTCCAGATATAATCAGAACGCAACTGCTGTGTGCGTTGAAAACTAACATTATCTAAAGATCACAAGTTTTTGGTGAAGATATTTGCTAGCCCTAGAATCATATTCAAATTTTTTTTTTTTTGTTTTTTTTTTTTATACAACTATGTCGGTAAACAAGCATACGGCCCGCCTGATGGTAAGCGGTTACCGTAGCCATATGGACGCTTGCAACACGAAGCATCGCTCACGCATTACCGACCTTTCCCCCCTCCCCAATGAGCTCTGGCGACCTTACTCACGCGCAGGAACACAACTTTACACGACATAAAGTTATTTGGCTGCGGTATTCTGTAAGGTGGAGGTACTTCCCCAGTCGAGCTGCTCTTTGAGCGAATAAACGCTATGCTCTACCTCTCTTAAAAATTGTATGTAGTATCCCCTTATCCACCCTTGGTCAGCATCGCATTTGGTAGGAGAGGGTCTTTTGAATTTATATGATCTAAAAAGAATGACAGTTCCGTACCTTCAATGAGATCAGCGAAGTCATCATCATCAGTAGTGGCGAGAGTCCGTGTGGCGGGCCGCGGCCGCGGCCGGGACCACCGGGAGGGAACCTCACCGCCTACACCATATAATATCATATACTAACCTCATTATATCAGTTCAACGACAAAAGAGGGTAGGATGGGTTCCAGAAAGACCGCACTATAGTAATTTTGTGAACTTCCCATTCAAGTATTGATTTTGTTATTTTTAGAATATATCTCTAAGAACCGCTTTACAGCATATTATCAAAATGATGCATCTAGATAATTATGGTAAGGTATCCCTGCTCACCATATATCTGTTTGTCAGAGAAGTCGGAGTCGGAGTGGGAGTCGTCTTCATCGCGGATGTCGTCGAGCGAGTCCCGCGCGGCCATGCTGCCGAAAGTACGGCGAGCTTCAGCTGCTCCCGTACCTAACATTAAAATAGGCAATAGACAAACTGTTAGCACAGCAAAAAAGAAGCTGGTGTGAGACAGCATACATTTTTGTCTTCGTTTGCTTTGCTTTGATTCTTCATCGACTTACATCTGAGTGAAAAGGTGGAGCACATTATATCTAGTGAGGTCATTCAGTGATATTAGATTCATTATATACATAAATTACTACTATGTATGTAATGAATCTAAGCTTGTTTTGAAAAGAGTAATTGCTGGCTCTTCTCAGAAAATGCGACCTTCCGAACGGGTATTAGAGTATTAGAGTCAGACTTCAATTAGTGCCTGCGAAGGTCTATTTGAATAAATGATTTTGAATAGAATTTTGAATTTGAATATTACGTCAGGCTACCGATCTTTATCATTGTAAACATTAGTTCACAAACCACGAAAAATATGCGAAATGACATAAAAATCAGATTGGATTTAGTTTTTTTTTTGTTTGCGATCAATTTGTAACTGTCACTTATGGATTGGAGGAGTGAGCCTTCCAGTGAAGGCATCTACTCATATTTTGTCGCTTGCTTTTTTGCTTGAGGCGTTCGTGTATAGTCTTGGCAGGTTAGCAGCAAGATGATTATGATGGGTCTCTATTCGCTTTCGGTATTTGAAGCGAGTGTTATGGATTCCGTCCTTCACAGTGCACATTTCAGCATTTTTGATGATTCAGCGAACGTTTGCTATTTAAAAATATAGGAACAAGAAACAGACCTGCAGTTTTAATCCTCAGCCGTGTCTTCGGTCTGGTAGCTGGCCGCGGCTGTTTCACTTCGCTAAGATCTTTGCCATCATCGCTTGAATCATCATCTATGGAATGTTGCTTGGCATTAATAATCTTCCTTAGACCGAGGGTTTTTGATGGATTACTAATCTAGATTCATTCTCACTAGTACGAGACGATGTGAATTACTTGATTTTTATGCAAACATTTTGAGTGAAACAAAACTTCCAGTAAGTATTATGATTAGTGAGTAATTCTATTGTAATTACCTGAGTCGCTGAGTTTCCCCAATACATCTTCAGCTTCATACTTATGAATGAGCTGCATGATCGCCGCTTGTTGCTCCTCTGCAGCCTAACATTCAGAATTATATGTATTAAATTTCAATGTTCCGTGCGAATGTGAGTTTGTGTGTGATGGTTTCACGCTCAACTACTCAACCGATCACGATGAAAGGAACGCAAATAGCCTATACAGGGTATGGGAAAGGACATAGGCTACTTTTTATCCAGGGCACGCGGGTGAAACCGCGGCGGACAGCGCGTTATTCTTACCTAGTCAAACAGTAATGTTTGACTGTTTGTTCATCACTTCTGAAACGAATGCACTTTTTAAGCCAGTTTCAATTTAAAAATGCGATATTTTTTTAATCCCGACAAAGCACTTAGAACTAATATTAGTTTACAATTTCAGGCTTTCAATATAACTTGTAAAGTTTACCTCAGCCTGAGCACTCTCCAACACGCTCAATTGATGCTTGAGCGCTTCAACGCAGCGATACCTCACTACGTACTGGTCCCACAGTTGCTCTATCTCGCTCTCCAACGCTGTCAATTCACCTTGGTATGCTGGCCTGGAAAAAATAAAACCATAATTCGACAATAGTCGATTTTCAAATAAGATTTGATGTGACTTTTTGAAAGCATTTGATTAGTTACGATATGCATCTAAAAAAGCTTAACGATACCTTGATTTGAAATATGAACAAAGATCTTTTTATTGCCTAAGTATTAAATCTAATTATAACAACAAGAGGCAATTCATGTATAAATACGAACTCAAACCAGTTGCATATCAGATGTTTCAAATAATTTAAATAGGAGTGCCACAGGGCACCAAATTAGATCCGCTACTATTTCTTACGTGCTTACTTGATCTTTTGAACAGTGTGTAAGCGTTTTTCAGCTCTCTGCAATTCGGCCTTCCTTCTCTCAAGCTTGGCGTCAAGAGCAGCTTCGCTAGCAGCCACGTTGTCAATCTGTTCGCGACCTGAAGACACTTTGACCTCTACTGAGTCTAATGCGCGTCGGAGACATGCTTCCATCGCTGACATGTCTAGAGGACGGGATAGAGCTTGTTCGCGTAGTTCCTAATCAAGAATGAATGAGCTTTTAAAATTAATATCAGATCTCTTGCATTGTCTTTAAGGATGGTTTTACCTTGTTTTCTGCTTCTTTAGCGAGTAGGTCGTAAAGGAAAGCTCCTTGCGCAGTTATATCTGTTGCTAATGCCCTAGCTTGTTTAATTTCTCCCAACTGTAACAAGTTCGATTATTTCATGATATTACCTAACTATGTAGGTATAAATTCTGGACAATCTACAAAAACACCTGTATAACAAGGGCTATGCAAAGACGACAGCAGCCTTGACATCTCTTCTTTTTGTATCGTTAGAGAACTTATTTGAAATTTAAAACTATATATCAAGGATAAGCATAACCTACCCGACTGCTAACATCGTAGGTCATAGATTTAGAGTCAGGCTGGTTGTCATCAGGCGGCGGCGCCTCGAGCGCGGAACGGAGCAGTGAAGCCACCTTCAGTAGCTCCTTGACTGCCCAGCCATCCGCCCCGTAGATCTTCTTACCGTTCAGTTTGAGGTTTGCTCTAGAATGCTGAAAGTTTATGATTAGGAGCGGCAGACTCGATGAAATTTTCATATAGATTGCAATTTGTATACTAGTTACCTACACATTAGTAGAAAAAAAAAAAAATTTTGGAATTTTCAAAAACATATTTGTATAAAAAAATATACTGATACATAAAATAGTCTACATATTCAAAATTCAAAATCATTTATTCAAATAGACCTTCGCAGGCACTCAAATACCGGTTCGGAAGATTGCATTTGCTGAGAATAGCCGGCAATAAACTCAACAATTACTCTTTTCAACACAAGCTTAGATTCATTACATACACTGACAACAATGGCGTGCCCGGCGCGGCGGCAAAACTACAAAGTAGACTGACTCGATATTGAATAAGACCAGCCCCCACAAGCAGCACCTGTTCACAAGTATGACCCGTGTGGCAGCCATCACCCTCCTCGCCATATTGGAGGGAAGTGAGCGAAATACTTACAAACAAGGCGGTAGCATGCGTTACCAACGCAACTCTTTGCTCCATGGTATCCCGACCGCCAGCCAAGCTCGCATCGGGCTCGACGCGCGCGGCCAGCCACCGGAGACACTCCTCCACCAGCTCCCAGTTGGGAGTCCTGAAGCTCTCTAGAGATATCTGCTTAGGAAAGCCTAGGACACGCATCGCTTCGCTGAAGTCTGAATCAAATTATAATCATAATGATTTGAGGTTTTATTCGAAAGTAAGTGGTCGAAGCCTCGAAGGTACCTAAATCGAATTTATAGTGATAATTTTAATAAAGTAGGATGATTTTTTTCAAACCTATACCTATATATTATAAAAATTTTGGCCACAAGAAGATTAACCGGCTCTCAAGTAGGCATGAATGTATAAAAAAATCTGGATACCCTGGCCCCTTGTTAACCGGTGAAGCACACCAAGCGAGCTGGTATTCTTGTAAATACAAGGCCTCACGTAAACATGCTCACCATAGTGCGCTGATCGATGTCATTCCGCGTCGAGACGCCAACCATAACGCCTGCTGATTGTATTCTTCAGAATGCCATCCTAGGTCGTGAAATCTTGCAAAAATAACACTATAACATGCAAAAAATCTCAAGGAATCACTTTTCATAGGTAATACAATTTTTAGACGTTTATTGTTTATGTTTTGACATTATAAAAAATATTGTTTTTTTTGACATTCAACAGCAGTGTTGTCAGAAATTAAATGGGTAAATTACCTTAAAAATTGGGAAATTAACATTGTTTATACATACGTACGTACGACAAGATAATTGATTATCTTTGTAAGGACATAATAGTTTGCACACCCCAATATTTACATATGAAACAGAAATTTTTATATTATTAGACTATGTAGAGGTGAAGACGAATAGAATCCATCAAGCGCCAGCGTCATCTGCAGTTCAATTATAAATGAAATTCTGCAGTTCACATTATGAGAAGATTTTAAGTAACCTTTGAAATCTCGAATAAGTAACTCATTCATCAGATCATAATTAAAATGATATTTTAGGTTGTGAATTAACTTGTAGAAATACAGTATTTTAACTGTAAAATCACGATTGTTAAATCACGTAAATTAGCGAAATCGGCAAAATTTTGCATACGGTAAAGGTACGGTACGGTTAAGGTATCTGTCGAGATATTGAAAGTGTTTATTGAAAGTTTTTTATTTTGTTGTAATTTGATACTTATTTCTATCCAAACATACCCAGCAGTTGAATTGACTTTTCCTGTTTATAAACTGTTAGTATATTTTTTTTCTCATGTTGTACCATATTTGTTTTCTAACGCTTAACAATAAAACACAGTTTTTAATACCTATTTTTATTTATATCACTCCACACAGGTACAATGAGAACGAAATAAAATAGAACTATCTTTTAAAAGGTGTTTCATGTTTTAAACACAACTGCAAGCAATGAGAAGTTTTCTTTCCATAGGGTCAAACTGTTGATAATTCAAACTAATTTGAACATTAAGTACACGATCTGACAGGTATTTTCAACAAACTTTATAAAATTCTATGGAAAGAAAACGTCTCATTGTTTTGCATGTCTGTCGTCTACACCTTATTCCACGAATAAAGTCAGGTAGACAAGCAAAAACATGTGTCAAAAAATATGCAATATTTTTTGGGGAAAATCTGATTCATGTGGTAACACACAGGTCACGCATACAGACGAAAAATTTTGCTTCACCGGTTAACAAGGGGCCAGGGTATCCAGATTTTTTTATACATTCATGCAAGTAGGTAAAGATGTTGGATAGAATTAAGTAACTGAGTAATGTACAAATCCATTTACGATAATTTTACACAAAGTAATTAATAATATATTGTTTCCACAGGTTTTCTTTCCATTGTATATTTCAGGCAGGCAAGTATACTATTTTGGTACACTCAAATTCTATCTTACCTAACTTTAAGAAGGTATTCGTGATTTGTACTTACTTCTTAGATCCCTATACGACATAATTATTACTTAGTTGCTGCTATTTTTCGATAGTATTCTTGCGAAATTTACTTTTATTCCAAAATGTATGTCGTTATGTTTACGATGCGTTGCTATGGCAACTGAATTGCCATACACCAAAAACTTCAAACTTAGAAAACAAGTAGTTTTATTGAGAACCGAGTAAATCTGAGGAGCAGGCCCGCCGCTTAGCTGTTTCGTTGCCGCCTTACGACTACTTACTCTGAGTTTTGTCAAGAAAAGGATAATTCATGTTAGGACCGGCTAGCCAGCTGCGGGCTAGGCGCCCCAAGTTGGTATTCTATGCGCGCCCTCTGCGTAAGAGTCGACCGGCCATGGTCAGGGGTACAATGACTTGAATAAGGTATGAGTCGCTCGATTTGCCGCCCCCTGGGCGTGCCGCCCGTGTGCGGTGCACGCTTGCACGCCCGCTTACGGCGGCCCTGCTGAGGAGTACTAAATGGACTTATTTGAGCACAAATATCTAATTACAGTATTACCCAACTTATATGGCGCGTCCGGAATCTTCGTTCGCACAGAAAAGAAAGTATGGCCCCGAATTTTAACGAAAGAATGCTTAAAACTTACAATCAACCTTAGATCACTACTATAAGGTTCATATTACACTGCAGCTGTTAGTTCCGTCTCACTCGCAAGTCACGCCCCTCCGCACGGCGCGCGCTAACATGACGGCAGCTGTCGGCCACTAGCGTTTCCCGCGCTTTGAAAATATATCTTCTGCGCAGGTACATCGTAAGCCATATTAATTGAGTACTACTTGTACGTAGTATTTAAGTTTTTAAGGCGATGATAGCTCAGTGGTAGAGACGTCGGATACCGAGACGAAGGTCCCGGGTTCGATTCCTACAATGAGCTTGAGCTTTCGGTGAAGGAAAACATCGTGAGGAAACCATAGCACGGTGGTAGGGTACTTTGTAGTACCCACCTGGCTGGCTACCACCCTCAAGTTGAAAATCTGTCGCCAAGCACCTTTCGGTGTGTTCCGACAGCTGCACTTGAGAGCCAGTTCCTTCTAGGCTTTGTGTGCTTACCACCTTCGACCGCATCATCACTTACCATGGTGAGATTGCGGTCAAACACAGGCCTATAAACAGTAAAAAAAAAAAAAAAAAATTATATACTCTGAGGTACTACGGTACCTACTTATGCTTGTGCTTTTAGTCGGAAATAGGGTTGTGTAGTATTTTATTCATAGATGAAGAGGAAGCGAAGTTTAGTAGAATATTCCCCCCTGGTATGATGTCCAAAGGCGACGTTCGACCCAAGACTAGTTCTTGTCTAGGACCAATAAGTTCTTATTCTAGGCATACACCTCTCGCTTGTCAGCCTTGGAACATTGAAAGGAAAAAAAAACAGTTCTTTTTAAAAGATTGAATGGTTTATTATTAGTAAGATACATACCATACATACCTTATACATATGTGGTTGTTACTTTTCTAAATCTAAATATTTAACTATCTTATTACTTAATTAAAAGCGATTTCTAAATTGTACTGTTTGTTAATTGTATAAATAGATTTTATGAGTCATTAAATTGAGCATACTTTACAACAATCTAGGATTGATGTAAAATTATTTAGTTTAACTGTTTTGATATTCTATATAATATTCAATTCTTAATTAACATATTTTTATTCTAATGCAATTACTATGTATTTTTTATTTGGTAAGGGTTTGGTAGCCCTTGCTATAGAACATTTTATACACAGTAACTAACGTACCTATAAATTAATCTAAGGGCCGATTATTCTATCATTAGATATCTTTTATCCGACGAATAAAATTGTCGTTTGACAGACTGTAGGTCATATAGAATGACTATCATAAAGTTAACTGACGATGGAAAAATTGGCCCTTCCTAACGCCTGCAATATTGAAACCGCATATTCGCAAATAACATTTGAGCAGGCGCTTTTATAAAATATACCCAAGTATCCATTGATCATGTATTTACTTTTTAAACGTTATTCTAAATTGTTCTAAGTTAATATTAACTTTAATAGTTATTTTGATGATATTTAAACATTTCTTAATACTACAAGGTAATATTTGATAGCTCAGCGATGATTACGCGAACGTACTATAGTCTACGCGAGCGAAGTCGCGGTCAAAACGCTACTCGACACTATATACTTATATCCATAATATAAGTAGTATTTATACACACAGTATTTAAGAATATTCATATGAACTAATGGGAATTTGACGATTCCCTATCTACTAAAAAATGAATAAATTGGGACACTCTTAAAATTTTTGTATGAAACTGTCATTCTGAAAACGTTAGGAGCTCCTAAGCATTCTGCATATATATGCGTTGATTTAGATATCCCACAAAAAAATCGAAAATAAATAAAAAACAAACAAAAGATTTAAACATAAATTATATATTTACCTAACATTAAAAACTATCAAAACAGTTAAACTAGGCTAGGCAATCTACAACTGTTCAAACGTTTGCCAAACAAGGTTTACAGTCATTTGCTGGAATGCCTAGCCAACATGAATGCCCAATTTAATGAAAGAATCATAAGTCCACCACAGGTGCCTGCCTCAGATTGCGCTTCAAGGAGTCCTCGCGTTTGACGGCCACACGCAATCGAGCTGATTTCTAGGTGCCTGGAAATACCATAATAGATATAGGTAAATAAAAAGTTTTTAAAAATGTTATTTTCAACTTCACTCTACTTTTTGTTGACTGTGCTTGAATTGTCTTCCAATATACTAATGTATACCAAATATCAAGTCAATCCGACCACTGGAAGTGGGTGAAATTCGACTTGCAAGATTCAACCCGAACAAACATAGTTACATACATACATACATTGCCAGTTAAATAAATGCTTGTAATATAAACTAAATTTCAAAGCATTTTTAAGAGAGGTAGAGCGTAGCGTTTATTCTCTCAAAGAGCAGCTCGACTGGGGAAGTACTTCCACCTTACTGAATACCGCAGCCAAATAACTTTATGTTGTGATTCTGCGCGTGAGTTGAATAAGATTGCCAGAGCTTATTGAGGGGGAAAGGGTCGGTTAGTGATACTCCGTGTGTTGCAAGCGTTCATATGGCTACAGTAACCGCTTACCACCAACCAGGTTGTATGATTGAAATCTGCATAAAATCCGTTCAGTAGATGAGTCATTAGACCGCCTGGCTGGCTACCACCCTCAAGTTGAAAATCTGTCGCCAAGTACCTTTTGGTGTGTTCCGATAGCTGCACTTGACAGCCAGCTCCTTCTAGGCTTTGTTTGCTTACCACCTTCGGCCGCATCATCACTTACCATGGTGAGATTGCCGTCAAACACAGTCGTATAAACAGTAAAAAATGGGGACACTGTAACTGACCTCTGTCTGATCCTTTCCTCAGTCTCACGAGAGGGTGGTCGCCTAGTGACGGACGCTTCACGGATGATGTTGCGCAGTTTCTGCATACAGTCCGCTAAGTTCAGCTGCTGCGAACGAGTCACGTCTGAACGGATGATGAGGTAGCCTTCTTTGGATAGTTTCTTACCATGCTGTGGATAAGAAACATTTTTACTGGAAAGGATTATGTTCACATTATGTTAATTGATAATGACTTAAATTGACGGGCCAGTTGGCGCAGTTGGTTAAGATTCACCTTACGCGCCGCAGTTCGTGGGTTAGATTCCCACACAGGACATGCATTTGTGTGCATGAACATGTCTGTATGTCCTGAGTCTGGGTGTAATTATGTATATTAAGTATGTATTTACAAACAAAAAATAGTATATGTATTATATCAGTTATCTGGTTTCCATAGTACAAGCTCTGCTAAGTTTGGGATCAGATGACCGTATGTGAGGAATGTCCCAGGATATTTATTATTATTATTGATAAACACAGAGTCAAGAATATAGCGCAAGTGCAACGGCTGGAAAACACTTGTAAGTGCTTATTTAGTAATAGTACGTACTACAAAGTACAATCTTAAATTATCAAGCATGACCAGTTTAACTCTACATTTTGTATGCTGTGCAACATAGGCAACCAATGCGCTTGTTATAAAAGTAGTCAAAACAAACGGTTTTACTGGAAAGAGTTTTAGTTCACAACAATGCAATTTTAAACAACAAAAATTTTAAAACTGTAATACAATAGGCTACTTTCCTGAAAAAAACTAATTAGTCCGTCATTTACATTATCAAAAATATTAGACACGTATTTTTTCTTTTGTCAATTAAACAAAAAAGTACGAAGATATCGTGTGTTGAAGTTCCGCGTGACGTCACGGTGTGGTACACTTTTTAGGAACAAGTGACGTCACGAGCCCCCACTCCCGAATTTAGTCGCGTTTTATCTTCGTCAATTGTTAATGATTTGGTAAAGCAAAAAATACGTGTCCAATATTTTTTGATAATCTAACTGACGGACTAATTAGAATTATTATATTTTGACCCAGGCAACATCCCTATTCTAAATTTACAATCACAAAAATTTAAGAAACGTATTAAGGCCGCTTTAGTACAAAAGGCTAACTACAATATTAACGAATATTTAAATGATAAAAATGCATGAGTATTGTTCTTGCAGGAAACATATGATGTAATAAATTTAAGTTTGCTTTTGAAAAGAGTAATTGCTGAATAATTGCCGGCTCTTCTGAGCAAAAGCAACCTTCCGAACCGTGCATTAGAGTATTAGAGTTTGACTATTCCTAAGTGCCTGTGAAAGCCTATTTCAATGAATAAATTATTTTATTTAATTTCAATGGACAGGGTTATAATTTCTGTTTGCAACAAAAAGATTTCAGAACTGATTATTCCCGAAAATTATCAATCGTACCTAACACAATGATATGGTAACGGTCATTATGTTTTGCTTCAAAAGCTGACACTGTAGGATTTTAAGTCACAATGTACCAACATATTAATTCCAATAGCATTCAACTTAATGAAGCTATCTTGATGAAGCTAGCTAGAAGTTAACCAATTTGTGGGTCCCTCCATAGTTTAAACTTTTGTTCTATAGTGTACAATAATTAATATGCCATCAATGTTGAATAAGTGATCAAATAATTACCATTTCTAATATTTTCTCTTTAACCTCTGGATGTATCCAATCAGCTTCATGAGGCTTGAATCTCATGTCTACTTTTGTGTGAACCTGAAAAAATTGTATTACGATTGTATTTTTCTGTGTGAAAACAATATATTTAACTTTATTGAAATAACTCTATGCCTCTGGGTAAAGAAATTATATTCATACATACCTTGTTAACATTCTGGCCACCGGGCCCAGAACTAGCACTGTATGAGATGTCCAGTTTATCAATTGGAATATAACCAGAGAACTTCTCATTGAGATCTGGGGTCTGGAAATATAAAGAGGGTTATTATGACTTGGGCTTAACACATAAATATACTACTCTTTCCAAAGTAAGTTGTAGGTAATTTTTTTTTCACAGAGCCTATTTTTAAGCGCGTAAGGTGAATCTTTACCAACTGCATATATATTTAGTAAAAATATTTTCTTTTGACATAACAAACAGACACTTTATTTATTTGTATAGATCTGACAGAATATGTATATAAATGTTACAGGATCATTGTTATTATATAATACTAGTTGTCTCCTGCGGTTTCACACACATTCCCCGGATAAAAGTAGCCTATGTCTTTCTTAATATGATAGGCTATCTGTGTGCCAAGTTTCATTAAGATAGGCTCAGCAGCTTAGGCATGAAAGGCAACAGACAGACAGAGTTAGACACAAAGGTATAGTGTTACTTTTAGAAATTATAACCACAGAATTTTATCCTCATTAATTTGGTGGGATACTTGCATACAGGATACGTTTTAAGACTAACTAGTAATAGTTAATACTTACGAACGAAGGTGTAGTCAGTTTCAAGGAGCTATTTGGGTACAAAGTTTCCAAAGAAATAGAGCTCTTGTATGCCATGGGTCTTTTCAACATTGTGGTGTAAAAGGCACTATGCACCATCTTCTGAATTAAATTATACCGTAAAGGAGCGAAAGCCATTTTAGAAATAATTCAATATTCTAAATACACTGAATCAATAAGCAATTATCGCATTATTTATCAAACAATTCCTGAAAACCCAATTTTATAACCTCAAAAGTATTTGCTTGTCAATGTCATTTTACTTTGTCATTTTTCGTTTTCTAGAGTAGGCAAAGGTTTTTAGACCATACAGCCATATCTTATATGAAATCGCCTGATATTCGTTAACTGTCAAATCAGTCGCTGGTCACGTTTTACTAAAATGGTGGCTGTTCTACTATAACTTTTCACGGATTTATTAAGTACATGAAAATTCACGGTACACGCATAATATTGGCACCATGGTGCACTTATTTATTTTGTAAGTTGTTGTTATTTTAATGGTTTTAACCTTGCGTGTTTTACTTTATAGGTAAAATATATTCAGATCAGATTGTCGAAAAAATATTGTACTTCAGTAGCTTTGACTTTCAGTGCCCTACTAGAGCCTAAATTATAATATAAGTGGATGTTTGTGACTCAATCAACTCAAAAAAGGGCTCAACGGATTTGGATGACATTTGGCACATAGATAGAATATATTCTGAATGATACTTTTTATTTTGGGAAAACGATACTGTCTCAGGATTACTTTGGAACGCGGTTGAAACTGCAGTGCAGCAATTAGTCTTAATAATTAGGTAATAAATGCGCAAGTGAGGCTGTTGCAAAGTCAAAGCCATTTATTCAATTTAAGACCCAGGCACTTACGAATGCTGAAGTTACCACCGGTTTGGAAGTCAGCCTTCCACTTAGAAGAACCGGCAAGTCCATTCATTCTTCTTAATTATTTTTGACCGACCTAAAAGGTTGGTATGTTCACGAAACGTAGGTACCTCCGTTTAGAGAAGTTTCGTGAATGTAGCTGTGTGTTGTTTTCGATGACCTATGATGATTGCAATGATCTACGGCAAGGCAATACCTACCGAGTACCGACCGTGTTTGAAATGATATCTAGTTGTTAAGTACTACTTGTACGTAGTATTTATATACTCTGAGGTACTACCTAGGTAGGTACTTACCTACTTCTAGTTTTGATTCTGAACTTATAAAATTATTGCAGATTTATTTTCATGTCCAGAAAAACATGAGACATAAAATGCGAGCGCATGTCACGCTCCAGATAACTTAATTAGGATCTCGTTCCGCTCCGCGGCGTCCTCTCACGTTTCTACAAGACTATTCGGACTGTTAATGTTCAACAATTTTTAGCCTATTGCTGTTCACAGAACAATAATAACTTTAGGTCTACTTTTAAAAAGTTAAATTAGATTTTATAAGACTCTTGTTATAATTTTCTCAACTTTCTTCTCATTAGAGTAAATTATAATTTAAAATAACTTAAAAATTGCGCTCTGATTAAGTATGCTTATCAAGTAGAAATCGCTATTGCCTTCATTTGACATTTGCATACAAATGATGAACACCATAAGCGTAGGCACATTAAACGTCAAATAATCTCAAGAAAAATAGAAAAAATATTGAATGAAATCAAAAGTAACAAAGAAAAACATTAAAAAAGAAGCCAGAAAAAAAAGTCGGCTCGTATATAATAATAAGAACATGGTATATTTAGTTACCCCCTTACTCATAAAACGTTATTTAACTAATAAGCTGATTAAGTGGTCACCTAAATAAGGTCAAATTGTTTGACAATGAAAGCAAGGTGACGTTATTTATTTGACCATTTATTCAGTAGATTTAGTTAAATAGCGTTTATGAGTAAGGCCGTTAGTATTTAAATCAACTTTTGAAGAAAACTATTTAAATCTTAATAATAAAATTAATCTTTGTATATTTTAATTCAAATTTTTTCCTAATCCCAAAAATGTTTTTTTTATATCTTCTACTAGGTAGCACGTTATGTATAAGATTTTTTTTGCACAATTTGATAGTTGATATTGGTGTTACTCGTGATTAACTGTTGACTAATTGAGTGAGGCGTTGGAAACCACAATTAAATGAGCAATTATTGAGATTAGTTCGCATTAAAGCTAGCGTCTTGGGTCTAATCGAATACATGGTCACGCAAGAATTTTATCACCTATCTTGGATGGCGATATTGTGTTGTGTGTCGATTTATAAAATCTCGTCAGTGAAGCAGTTTTAGTTTAATTGTTGGTTTAAAACTTAAGTCCTTGACAACTACACAGTAAATCAGAAGTACCCACTTTCATCCGTGCACGGGACCTATTACTGAACTTATTTGTAAATGATCGTCACTCCGATGAAAGCTAATCTTAAGATTACTTGACTTAATCGATCGATCCAATTTTCTAGAAAGATAATTCACTTCACATATTAATTATAACCCATTAAAAATTACGCTGTTATAAATCCGTTCCGCATAACTCGTGCGTGTTTCTTGCATTGGAATATATTACTCTAGCGGCTATAATTTTGTAACGAAATGACAGTTGCAAAAGCAACCCGGTTGCTGACAGAACGTGATGCGGTCATTAGTGTTTCCCCCGCAACACAGATTTTTCAGCTAAAACATGTAACATAGTATAAGTGTGATTATCACATCTATCGATTGCGTTACTTGATGCTCTAAGCAGTTCCGAAGAATAGTGCAAGCTTTGGAGAAAATATGTCATTGTAAAGAACATAAAAATTAAGATTTGTCATTTCGGAAACTCCATAGCTCTTTGTAATATTAATGTATCGAGTCTATTCGCACACAGATAATTATCAAAATTAAATTTCGACAAACATAGCTCTGTTAGTTCTTAAAATTGGAGGTACAACGTTATGAATTGGGAGGATCCAGTAATTTAAATCACAAAGGATATGATGTAATGGTAATGGCGGTTGGTTGCCATTAAAATTCAAGCTTCACTAGCTAAGTTTTCACCCTTGAGTTATTACTGTCCATAGTAACAAACAATAACAGGAGTGTACAGTAGTTTAGTATGGACAATACCAAAAGTAACTGGATAACATACCTACATATATCAGTCTGAACTTATCATCATAAAATATGATATAAATGTGCCAAATAAAGACAACTTAATTTCATCTGACGTCTCGGGATACTGCACTATACTCGCATTACAATGGTGCCGCGACTGCTTTCATCAATTATGATAATGCACATCGGAGGTGCGCGGGCGCACGAGACCGCACGCTACCGAACGACGCGACGGCTTTCCGAATTCCGAGCACTCGGACTTAACGATGCTTATCATCATAAATTCGACGATTATAATTATAATTTCATGAGATTTGTTACAAGATTGCTATATTCACTGCGGTTATCCTTTGCTACTTTATGCGATGCGTACGAATATGACAAGTATTTTGTTGTTTATTGGGCAATTTCGCGTGCGAATCTGAGATATTTTGCGTAGGTATGGGATGCTTGTTTTAAGTATAACACATGTAAGCTGATTATTGGAGCTGAATGGAGCTTCATCACGAAAGTATTTTATATTAAGGTTTTTAATTATTATTTAAGGGTGATTTGTATTCAACATACGTTTCCAAATACCCATTAATTTCTAAATCCATCAGGCAATTTGGATAAGTCTTTTGAGTTAACCTAACCATTATTTATGTGATTAACTTACGTAATAATCGAATTCTGTAATCATTAATTTCAGCTTACGTTAATCTGCGAGGAGTAGATTTAGCAAAATTGCTAAATTAATGTACTCTTCTTTAAGATACCTAGTTTACCAACAGTTAGTTAAAATAATATTAAAATTAGTCCCAAATACCCGGAAATTTATTTACATAAGTTACCCATACATTTTCACGCTTTTACAAATAATCATAGAATCATTTCCACGAACATATCATATGAAACAAAGTGAAAGCGCATAATTAAGTTAAAATAGTGAACATTAAACATTCTTAATTAAATCGCGCACATACCGAAATTGTTTAAATTGCGCTTGCGCCGACTTCACGCTCTTCTTCATCGGCCTACAATAAAGCCACAAATATTGTTGGATCTCTGAAAACAGTATATACACTACCTCTTTGTTCTATACCCTAAACTCTTGAGAGAGGCAAGGTAGCTCAAGTAAAGCCGGTGCTATAATTACACTTCATTTTACAAGTTTAACGGGAGACGAGGTTACAGTCCGCTAATTGGTGCTTGATCTTGATGAAGATGTATTCCACATACCGCTAGCAGCTTTCTGAAAACACTATTATATTGTAATTAATATAAATCAAATGTACAATATACCTACTGTAGGTAATTATTGTCACAGAAACGATTACCATACGTAATATAGCGATTGACTTCACTTGACGTTTGATGGCCATTGAAAAACATCGATTTATATTCACAATTGCCTATTAACTGTCAAGTAGGCAGTAAAAATGGAATCTCTTCAACATGTTTGTTTATTAATTAGTCTCTACCGATTTAGTTAACAATTAATTAATTAAGAATAGAATCAATAGCTTTTGTATGTGTGTGTGCCGCCATGCATTTCAATGCATCATTTTTGCATGCACTTGAAAAACGTGCCAACGGCGGAAAGGCGTCTTTGTGATCGGTACCCTGAGTATAATATAATCCTCTGTGCCTGAGTGTAACGCAAGGGCGGATCCAGAGGGGGTCATGGGGGTCATGACCCCCCCCCCCAGGGCCTAGGCCGTCTAAGTCACTCAGAGGTTTTTTTATATTTTAACACACCTGACTGGGAGGCCTTACCATGTTCTTTAAGAAACAGGGGTGGCATCATTGAATTAATTCAATGGGTGGCATATTTATGTTATGTTATGGTTTTGTGTATTTTGAAATCCATCCAAGCTGGCCTTTGGTGTAACGTTTGTAAAGAATTAACGTAACTTACGCGTTTGCTTGTTTATATGAGAACTTGTCCTAAAACGCGCAAACTTTACACTCGGGGTACAGGTATTTGTTTGTACCCAATTAAACTCGTTCCCTCTTATTACAAAACATGGTCTAAAGCTAAACCAGGTTTTAAAATAGCCTCGTCTCTTTTTATTATATGACGTTAGAAAGTGACCGAGTGACAGTAAAACCTGGGTTTGATTTAAACCATGTTTTGTAATAAGGGGGAAGACTTCTAACACTTGTCGGCAAAGTACCACGTCATTATTTTTAGTAAGATGTTCGTTTATTTAGCAAGCAAACCTGGGGACGGGTATATAATACCAGTATATTATTAGCTCTGTGATAACACTAACCATGATTGAAATCATGTCATAAATTTAAAAGATCGTCGATGTTTTTACTCAGAAAATCGAAACAATCGCACAATGAAGAATGTTCACTAATTTTGAATTTTAGCTCATCGCATTTTCTGTAGAAAATAAAAAATATATGTGAAAGAATTATTTCAATACGACAATTACTTTCCGAGATATAGAATTTTTAAATGAGCGCGCGACGCGGGATTCGACCGCCCGGTACTTGATGCGTGTGACGTCATGTTTCAACGCTCGCTCAGTCCGTCGCGCTCTTTTTCTCTTGAAAAATCTTATTCCTTGGGTTTATAAATTTGAAACTTAGCACTATTACTTATCTAATCAAATAATACAGCTTCTCATTATTAGATTTTTAAAACTACCCCTAAAAGGGGGTTTAGGAGGTGTTAAAGTTTGTATGGAATAAACCTACCGCGCGGTCCGATTAACTTGAAACACGGTTTTAATACATCGTGTAAACATAAAAAACACGTGTTTTTGGGTTTCGCGAAAATCGACCCCTATTAAGGCAAAAAGGGGTAATAATGTTTTAAGGGGAGGCTTTTACTACGTCTCTATTAACTCAAAAATTGGAATACATTAGTTCCTTTTGTAGCCTAAGAAAGGATTTTAGAAATTCCATCCCTCCATCCAGTGGGTAAAGAAGAGGACGCAGGTAAAACGGCGGGACGGAGTGTTAGTTTAGAGATAAAATAAAGGCTTATTGTTTTGAAGATCGTCAATATAGTGAGAGTCTGCTATCTACACATTATTCATTTATAGTGTGCATTATTTTGGTACCCCCGCATTTTCACCCGCGCATACCTACAGTTTGAATTTTTTGCGCGGAACCCCGTTATTATTTTTCTAAAATAAAATTAGCCTAAGTTCCTTCTTATAACATACGCAATCTACCTGTGATAGTCTCCTTAAAATCGGTCCAGCCGTTCCGGAGGTTAGGATACAGATGACTAAATATTTACTACGTAAGTTAGGAGGCCGGAACAAACTGTGTCAAATGTTGAATCCGCATGCGAAGACGGTTACTATAAAAATAAATAAATAAATATCCTGGGTCATTCCTCACACACGGTCATCTGATCCCAAACTAAGCAGAGCTTGTACTATAGAAACCAGATAACTGATATAATACATATAAAACTTTTTATTTGTAAATACATACTTAATATACATAATTACACCCAGACTCAGGACATACAGACATGTTTATGCACACAAATGCATGTCCTGTGTGGGAATCGAACCCACGACCTGCGGCGCGTGAGGTGAACCTTAACCAACTGCGCCAACTGGCCCGTATAACAAGAGTATAAATAGGTACAGATAAAACATTACTACTTATTTGTTATCTCTAACGTAAACTTAAACCGTCTTATTAATAAATAAGGTGTAAGTCAAGTATAGTTAAACCTAGGATTAAAATATATCCGTTACTTTCTAATGTCATATAAACAAAAAGGGCTGGAGCTATCTTAATACCTGGGTGTTACAAGACTGACTTACATACACCTTATTTATTAATAAGGGGGAAAAGGTTTGGTAAGTACCTACTTAAAATTAATTATTTTAGGTAAATAATGCAAAAAAAAAACAAATTCAAATACACACACAGGAAGCATGTGCATTCTTACTTACTCGGACGGAATCACTATTCGTCGATAAATGAATGGGCAACTATAAGGCTATCTATTTTAATCCTTCATGATTTAATAAAGGTTTTTTTATATTGTAATGATTTTAATTAAGAATACACACACTATGAACGTAACAGTAGAATAATTCACGGATGAAACAAAACACTTTCCCCTAATATTATAGCGCAAGGACCGCTGGCGACTAACGCAAGTGAGCGGAGCGTTGCAAGATGACGTCACACTGGGGTCACGTGACTGCTAGTGGGCATCGATATTTAGGGAAATTTCAAATGTCTGTAAAATCATAACTACTTGGTTTTTTTTTAATGAAACAAAAACTAGTGTATTTGTATACATAATTGCTCTACTGTTACAAACTTTCAAGCGATTTTGCATACCTAGTAACATTCCTCATTATGTAAATAGAAACAAATTGCGTAATTGTCGGCTTTCCCTATAGACGAGGCACCGCATTGTACCCTGATGATGAATCAGTCTACTAATTGGTGACATTTGCATAAGCTACATTATAAAACGCCTGCTGAGATGTGAGCATAGGCGGGAGCGGGCAGACGCAGCATAACTACGAGCTATTATCATAGGTAGTCATTTTTTTATATAATGTATAGACCAGGGGTTCCCAAACTTATTTTAACTGTGACGCCCTTGGGAAGTTGCCATATTTTTGCGACGCCCTGGCCTTCTTGCCATACATTTACCTACTAGTTGCAGTTCTAGCCTAATAAATTTTTTACAGAAAAACTCCAAATAGCATCAATTTTTTTTATTAGAAAATAAAGAACAAAACATAAAAACAAAAATGAAAGCAAACAAAAAAGATAAAAAGCAAGCACACCCTTTTTTATCTCTTTTCGTTTGGTATTAATGAAAAGGATGTGCTTGCTTTTCTGAGCATAGTTTCTCAAAATGAGGCTCAAGTTTCGAAATTGCCAGTCTCGTCTCTAACTTTATTTTCGATCTATACTTGTTCAAAATTACTGCAACTGCAGAGAAACCTGTCTCGCACAAGTATGATGTCGCAAGCGGTAATAAAACCCTCAATGTTGCAGTGCTGATGGAACGATATTCTTGATAAACTGAGCTCCAAAATTCAAGTAGCTGACACAGCCAGCCAACCTATTTAGATCGCCTCACGACGCCGCGACGCCCCTGGGATACTACCGCAACGCCCCAGGAATTACAACTTTAATCTGAGCCAGGGCGTCGCGACGCACAGTTTTGGTTTGGGAACCCCTGGTATAGACTGTGTGTATATAATTTTTGAGGATTGTAAGTACCCACCGTGTTAAGTGATGATGTAGCCAGTGGTAAAGGACACGAAGCCTCGAAAGAACTTGAAGTATTAGGTACCTACTACTATCTATTCTGTGCTTGAAGCTTGGTCGCTGAAGTTTTTGCCGTTTTTCTCAGTTCAATGAATAGCTCCGACGAGCAATCAGTACCAGCTACAACTCATATATGTAATGGCTGTAATGCCCATACAATTTTATGTACAGACGTACAGGTGTAAATATTGAGCGAGAGCCTCGTAGCTCGTAATTCAGTTACCTTTATTGAAGACCGATGAAAGGTACGACTTAGGTACAAAGGTACAACGATTTAGCTTACACTGAAAAAAATTTACTACTTAGTGACCAATAACCTAACCAGTGTCTTTAGGTTATTGGTCGTAAAAATTGTGTTACTGTTAAATAAAAAAAATTAAGTATAAAAGCACAAAATTTTCATTTGCATCTTGTAGACGATTAACGATTGGAATAATGCAAATTATAAGGATATGATGTCCAAACCCTGAAGTAAATAAATCCACCATAATAACAACCTACCTTACTTGATTTTGACAGTTTGGAAACGAGTTGCGAGTCCCTCATCGTCCGCTAGTTCTTAGCTACTGTGGCACTTTACGCACGGGAGGCGCTATGCGTGCTATCGGCGAATCTTTCCGCTATCCGCTACATTGAAATGTTATCAGATCCGAGACACGGACCCACTGAATTACCGCCGTGTGCGAGAATATAGCGGAATCTAGACAACATCTACACTCGCTAAACTGAAACTGAGATAATCTCTGTTGTAACGTTAGACGTTTCACCGGGGCATTAGGATGCGCTTTTTGAATCCAACTCCTTTGTTTAGTCTGGTGTAATCTTCATCTTAATCCGCTGAAGATAAATTACTGTGCTATTGTTTATCTCGCCGTAAATCACTGGCTTGGGTGGTGGCCAACAAGCTTACGGCCCGCCTTGATAAGCTGTTTGTTACCGTACCCTCTTTGGTGGTGATCGTAACGAACACCATTAATGAATTTCATCCAATCAGGGCCCACCAATCGTCTTTGTTATACCGCGTCATTGGATGAAATCTTCGTTTCGATTACTTCTTGAAGAACTCCATGCTGTACAAGTTTAAAAAAATATAGGGTATTTATTACGGGAACTACTTACTTATTGAAAGTGTCAGAAAGATGTCCTTATATCTAACAAATATTATCTCGTTGACGGGCTGACCGCTATAGTGGAAACTTTATACTTTATACCAAAATACATTGCTAAGCACAAGCAACAATAATAGTAGATAGACCAGCTTGAGACCCTCGAATTAAAAGACCGCCGAGGCAGGAAACTCATCGGAGATGAGTCTTTAATTAAGGTGAAACTCACGAGCCTCGACCATCGAAGAAAGGTTGCTTGCCTATCGGTTTTTTACAGGATATATTTTGGAGAGTGTGCGCAAGAATTGTTCAACCTTATTCCACCATCCCCATTGTTAGACCGAACCACAAGACGCCCGGGAAAATTTTCACCCGTACGTTGTTGACATACCGAAAATACGGACACAGCGTTTTGCATCCACATTTATAATGCGTACAACAAGGGAGTGGAACTTGCTTCCGGCGTTAGTGTTTCCCGACTCTTACAACCTAGGGACATTCAAGGCCAGAGTGAATAGGTTTCTTCTGGGTAAGCGTGTTCTATCATAGGCTACGTTATCGTCTCTTGTGGAAATGTTAGTGGCCAAACGCAAGCCCATTAAATCCCGTTGAATTAGACCAATAAATAGCGCAAAAACACACAGATATATGTCAATCTTGGATACATATCGTGACCACAGCCCGTAAACTTAACGATTGATGCCTTCGCACATTATTTGTATGATTTACAATCTGATGAAGCCTACAGTCTGCATGCCGACTGCTGCGATGCCGAGCCGGTACTGCGTGACGTGATGACATTTTGAAGACATACTTTAGGCTCGACAGAGCACGCAAACATTACTTCTATGGATAATAGTGAGAATCTTGCAACAATGAAATTGTTGGTTACCTATAAAATCATGTAGTTTTTATGAAGAATATAAAGGTGCGTCTATGCTACGCGAACTGAGCACAAGCCGAGCCGCGCTCTTCGCTCCTCGCTCGCTATGTCAAAGGTGGCGTACAACGAGCACGATGCGAATCCCTTTGTTTATCTAAAACCGACAATTGTCGCGAGCCGAATGCTCATTCGAGGCTCCTAAAGGTATATGAAGTCTTATCCAGATTCGGACGATTTCGACGATTCGGGCGAGTGTGCGAGCTTTCATAAAATTTCATATAAGAATTCTAAAATTCGTTTCATTCGACGCTTTCGGCTCGGATAAGTGTGCGTTCCTTTAGTCCGTCTACGCTGCCCGAATTCGTGCTCCGCTTGTGCTCGGCTCGTGCTCGTTTCGCCTAGCGTAGACCGTGGATCTAGGCTCGTGTAAGAACACAAAGTAATGTAATGACACAGGCAATGACGTGGCCAGGTAGCAACATAGGTATGTATTATTACAGGTATGTATTATTACATGAGATGATTTAAACCAAGTCTAGGCTACTATCAGGCGGGCCCTAAGCTTGTTTGCCACCATAGTGGGTAAAAAACTGTTTTTTTTTTAATAATTATAATGAAACATTCTAATTCAATTCAAATTTGAACCGTAAATATCATCATATCAACCCATGGATGTCCCAATGATGATTTCTGAACATAGGCCTCCCCTATTGACTTCCACTTCGAACGGTTCTGGGCCACTCGAGAACCTTTCTTCCCCATCGGTTATCGGCTCTTCAAGCGATGTGGCCTGCCCATTGCCACTTCAGCTTACTAACTCTACGAGCTATGTCCGTCGTTTTCGCTCTCCTACGAATGTCCTCATTACGGACCCTGTCACGTAGAGAAATTCCGAGCATAGCTCGTTCCATAGCTCGCTGAGTGACTCTAAGCTTATTTATGCGACCAGCAGTAAAAGACCACGTCTCTGTCCCGTATGTCATCACTGATAACACTCACTGATTGAAGACCTCTGTCTATGTATGTATATGGACCTATGAATTTTGGACGTGAAGATATGCCGTAGCTTCCCGAACGCTGCCCAGCCGAGTTGGATTCTTCGATTACATAAATATATGAACCTGCAAATGTGGCGAAAATTTACCCTCATGGCTACAGATTTTCAACAAAAGTTTAGTAACCAACCAAAGTGTATTCAGTTCATTTAGTACCACGGCCCTAAGCTCACTTATGATCCGAAGAATTGAGTTTCACAAGTGCCTATATTTTTGAGCTCACTGTACAATTTGCAGCTATTATCGAAGCCTGTACTTTAGTATTAGTTGTGTATCTATCGTCACAACAAACAATAACCAAGTCATAACAATCGTCATGTGATCAATCAACTCATAACATGGGCGGTGCAAGACCCTCGCTTGACCGGCCATTTGCATTGTTTGACGCAATATGGTCACGTCAGCGAGTCCGTGGTAACGCTACGTAAGTTATACTTATACACTAGACTAGCTGTCTCGCGCGGTTTTACCCGCGTTCCCGTGATAAAAAGCCTATAATACTCGGGGATAATGTAGCTTGCTATTAGTGAAAGAATTTTTCGAAACGGATTGGTAGTTCCAGAGATGAGCCCGTTTAAACAAACAAAAAAACTCATCCGCTTTCTTATATTTGTATGGATTAATGAAGTTCCGCAGGGGAGAAAACTCGGTAAACAAGCGTACGCTGACTGGTGGTAAGCAGACACTCCACCTCGGCTTGACACGCGTTACTACACAGTAATTAGGTACCCTACTACTAGTCCACGTAATAAATACGTATGTAACATTGGTGCTGATTCTGTTGTAAATCGCACTTAACTAATTTTAGTCACATCTCATCTCTTTCTTACGAACATGATTGAAAAAGGATAGAACATATTTTAAGTTGTCAAATTAATCTTTGGCGTCTTATTTTGCGTGTATTTAGGCGTAACCGCGGTAGATGGCGACTAAAATTATATTGAAAACAAGCATTGGACTAATTTGACAGGACTAAATTTCTTACATCCTTTTCTTATGTTCTTTGTTAGAAAGAGACATAGTGACATTAAAATTAGTTTAGTTGTGAACAACAGAATCAGGGCCATTATATCCAAGTGTCCACTCTACAGTAGCTACATTAAATTAGGACACGCATCATCGAAGCCAATGCTAATACACTGGCTGCATGTTGGCTGCTAATTTATGACGACCATTCGATTTTATGTGTCTTCGTTCATCAGAAAATCGGCATTAAAGGTGCCATGTTTAGACAACGGAGAGATGTTAACCGCAAAATTTTTTTTTTACTTATTGCAGCATACGTCTCGCCCATAGGTCTCGCCTGATGGTAAATGGTTACCCTAGCCTATAGAAGCAAATCTTGAGAAGTCTATGACCAATGGTATCACACACGCGTAACACTCATAGTGTTACGACAATCATCGATTTACGTAAATCCGTCGCCGTGGTTTTCCCAATGGACTACAGCATGGGGTTCTTCAAAAAGGGTGAAGAGATTTCTGCAGGGTCAGCAACGCGCGAGTGACATCCATGGTGTTGCAAGCGTCCATAGGCTACCGTAACCGCTTACCATCAGGCGGGCCGTATGCTTGTTTGCTACCTAAGTAGGTACCTTCGGAATGTCTTGTGTGCATAATGTGTCCGACATTTTGTCTGGGTGAAACCAAGGGCGGATCCAGGGGGGGTCATGGGGGTCATGACCCCCTCCTGGGCCTCGGAACTAATGTACTCGAATCACTAGAACTACATGACCGATTTTGAAAATTCTTACAAATGTAGGTAGGTACCTACTCTATTTTCGTGTGACTCTGCGGGAACAGCTACAGAATAGTATTGTGTATTTTGAAACCCATCCAAGCTGGATATAAGTGTGTTCCCCCCCTGATCTTAAGCCTGGATCCGCCCTTGGGTGAAACGAACTGAAGAAGCTAATAATCCTCGGACAAAGAAAAGAGTGCAAGGCACTTTCTTTCACCTTCAAGGTGATTTGAAAGGGAAGCTAAGTACCGGGAAGCAAGCCGGATCAAGAGGGTAGGAAATTTCAGTACGTTTCTTTAAAAAAAACCTGTCAGGAAGGTTTTGTTATTCAAGAACCAAGGAAACTAACTAAAATTATAATTTCCAACAACAATATTCTTTGAATAGCACACAAGAAATATTAACTACATTTCTCATTGTTTCTATTTTAATATGTTCAGTTACCGCAATGTCTACTTCGTTAAGTTAGCCATTAAACTTACAAGACTAATTTACGTTCTTAGTTACAGAGAAACACTTAGCTCTCGCAGCTTTAAACCGCTACAAACACGTTTTCTTAGTTAAATGTATGCAAATCGCTTTTGATATTATGTTAATGCGGATTTGCTTTCCATAACCGCTGTGCGAGAAAGCACCTGTTAATAAGCAAATAAAATAATATTTTTACCAATGATTTATATTGTTACCAAGCTATTTGAGTCCTCAGAACTTCTTTTATGTAGCAGATACTTCTGCTCAATTTTATAACTATGATTTTTCTCGTAAAATGTCTAGACTCTGATACGTTAGTACTATTATTTATTCTGTGACTCTGATCACAATCAGGGTTGGATTCAGACCCCCAGAAAATTATTGTCTATGGAATATAAAATTATACTACTTGTCGAAAATAATACTACGTTTCACTTTTCGTCCATTTTGTTATGAATTTAAAAAAAAAGCCATTGTGAAGGAAATTTTAGTTTTATTGTTATTGTACAAATCAACCAAATTTAGGCAAGTAGATGTTTATTTCAGACAATTCGTCTATCGGAACTTCGTCTTTGGCATTGACACGACATAGCATGTCGTCAGATGGAATAAATTCATTACACATTAGGTACATTTACTTTATTTCACAGCACCGCATGAAAGTATCAGGAGTCAATAGAGCGATTTACTACAACGATTACAACTTTATTTCGTAATTAAAGTAATATTTTTTAATTTATTTCAACCTATAACATTAGCAATCGACCTAAAGGTAAAATTATGGTATTTACGCGTAGTATCCTGATATTACGATACTACATACTACACATCATACTACGAAATCCAACCCTGATCAAAATGCACAATGGATGGATCATAGATCGTAGCTGTGCTGAGACAGATTATACAATACAATCCTCTGTGGCTGAGATGAGATATAAACTATCGAGTCCCTTTTTTAGAAACATAGATGGCAGGACTGTCGGTAATCGCAAAAATAATCTCGAAATAGGTAGCAAAATAAAGTCACACCCGAGTTAGAATATGCTCTATTTCTGTCCGTCTGTTTTGTACGCTTAGTTCTTTTAATTTAAACTAAGCATTTTTGTTTCGGTTTTTATTCCACTTATCATAATTTTGAGAATTTTATCCGCAGTTTGTGTGTATAATAATATATCATCCCGATTACCCGGGTGATGACAGGGCGGGTCGCTAGTTATAAATATAATAATCAGCGATGAATTATGCAGTTAAAACGGCACTTTGCCTAGTATCGCCATCGCCTAGCTGTTTATTACTTAATTAGAGTATAAATAAATTAAAATGTTGGTTATGTTAATAAAAGAGAATAAATAATATTGCTATGCGACTATGCGAAGATGAATCTTTTTGAACTTTCACGGCAAAAAAACCATGTGAAATATCTTGCAACTTATTGGCCGATAAAAACTAACTGGATTCTTATTGGATGAAATAGTAACGGGTCTTCCGCAGCTAAGTTCACTCGCGTCATCTCGAGCAAACGTTCAGCGCCATCTTCAATTCAGTCAGTCCGCCGCGAACAGCCGTGGGGGTAGCGCTGTTGTCGTACCGAATCCCATATTATTCAAATACCGGTATTAACCGAGCCGGTTTACACAATATTAGCTAAACATTAGCTTTAAAAAATATTAATCAGTGTCAAGTTAATTGATGATCAGTGCGGACGTTCGCTAATTGCGACTAGATTAACAGTGCAACTGTGGTTTGATCTCGCGATCTTCGTGACTGCATTTCTTTGGTGGTGTGAGCTCGCTGAAGTGTAAAAAGGTGAGTTTTTATGTTAAGTTTTGCGAGAATTGCGCCGGTCGGGCGCGTCTCGGGGCTCGGTCGGCGGGCAGTCGGCAGGGGCAGGCATGTAGGGGAGCTAGCGACTCCCGCGAATCGATTGTCCCGGCCCGGCATGGGATGGGTAGTTATAGGTACGTACTCACGTCGCTCCTAGTTCTCAACACAACACCCTCGCTCTCTCGTGCCCACGGCGCGGGCGGGCGAGGTGTATGTTTCGTCGTTTCGCTTGCCCTGATCTTGAACTACCTAGACGTAGTCGGCCTGTTTTGTAACGTTATGAATTATTTATAAACACTTGTATGCATCGATGTGTAACAAAAGTGTTTTTTCAGCTTTCTCGAAAAGAATACACAATTTATTGTTAGTGAGACATTATTATGACTAGTCTCGCCGGTAACTCAATCCCTCGGCTCCCTGCGGCGAGTGTTCATGCAACTACCCTCAACATTCAAGACTCCGTTATTTTTGGTTTGAGTTCAATGAATTCAAATCTAATCGTGTCTTCAATACTATCCTACTTATTACTTACTTGTACCCTTTTCTGAAATAGATTTAATTTTTGTTCCTCATCAAGCCTAAAGCATTTTTATGTGGTTAGGGTTACCAACTTGGGTGACGGACGAACTTCATCTTAACAAACAAAGTTTACAAAGCTCTTTCTCCGTAAAATGCCTACCTCCTACCCACAGTACCAACACACAACACAAATAGAGATTTCGTTCGACCCCGGGATTTCAACCAATTCCAATAGCCTATACCGGTAACGATTTGTCGGAATCCCGGAATTATAATTATCAAGCCAAAAAATAAATAAGCAGCTGTTTCATAGAAAATCTAAAATTCTTCCGAGATTTCTCTTGTACGTTTATTCTAGGGTACCACAAAACTATTTCGGTAAAAAAAACCAATACAAAAATAAATACAACAGTCGATAAAAAAAATCTTTCTTAGGTAGAGGTTCCTGTTTTTAATGCTAACCTAGGTAGGTAGGTAGGTACCTATAAGGTTTTTTGTAAAAAAAAAGATTTGTCCATTTTAAAAGCTTTTTATTAACTTGCAATGTAGGTTCGGATCAAATCTTGCAAGTACCTATTTCACCCACTTCCAGTGGTCGGATTGACTTGATATTTTGTATACCTACATGAGTATATGAATATAAGTAGGTATGTATAGAAAGATAATGCAAGTACAGTCAAAAGAGCTTGTATTAAAAATGATTTTTTTTAGCAAATACTTATTAATATTTTACTGTTTATTTAAATAAAAGAAAAAGCAAGTGTGATTTCTGCTGTTGCAAAATAAATATCTTACAGATTAAATTCTACTTTATTACTTTTAGTAACCTTGCTAAGCAGGAGTCATATGGCAAACTTTCGTGTTTTTTAATTTATTCATTTCTGAAAATAATTACAGGAATAGGTTACCTTAATGTATGCATAAACAAGAAAAATAAATCACATCAAAAACTCAACTGATATCATAAATCATCAGTTGCACTGCAAACATTATTCATAAGAATTAAATTAAATTTTATTTGGTCTACGAGAAAGCTGCAATAGATAATCTAAGACCTAAGATGTAATTAATTGCTTTAATAACCGTTCTTGTCTATTAATTATATCACACATACACACATACGAAGATACATAAAATACGAAGTCCAATCTAATGATCTGAATAATAAATAAACGCTGGTGTTCTTTATGTTTGCTTTTTTTATACCACTAAGATGGCAAACAAGCATCCGGCCCACCTTATGGTAAGCAGTTACCTTAGCCTATGGACGCTTGCAACACCAGAAGTATCACTCGTGCGTTGCCGACCCTGAAGAAATCTCTTCACACCCTTTTTGAAGAATCCCATGCTGTACTTCATTGGGAAAACCACGGCGGGGAGCTCATTCCACAGTCTGAGCATTCGCGAAAGAAAATTCCTTTGATCCCGGACAGTTCGAAACAGTTCTGGTTTCAATGTCTGAGAATGGACTCCATCCAGGTGCCCCGCCCACAGATGACAACAGTACTACATATGAGGCCGGACTTGCGACTTATAAAGTTGCAGCCTTTGCCCTGATGTGAAGTAGTGCCTCGCTTGCTTGATTATAAAAAACGAATGCAAGAAAACTCATTATAAAGAGGTTTATCGTTTTGAAATTATTAATAAACATAAGGCAGAAACAAAATCCAAAAATTAAATGCAGATCGCAGTAGGCCTGTTAGGAAAATTTATGTATACACAAATTACAGCTACCTTTACAGGACTTTACTTTTTAACATATTGGGAATACGGTAATTTTCTAGCCATGATGATTATTTTTTGGGAAATACTTGCTAGTCCTAAAATGTTGAAGTCAAGTCAGCCGTGTTTAGAATTCATTGGAATAATCTAATTTTCTTCTGATCTGGCCTCTGCCCCAACTTTTCCTGATTTTTATGTCCACTATTTAAACCAAAAAATATACATAGATATGTGAGGCATAGTGAAATTTTTGTGTACGCACACACACATGCAACTGTTCCCTCAAATCAAATTGATTAATACGCGTCGCAGGCGCATAGGAAACCGCGTCCTCCTCGTCAGTATCGTGTGTCGATCTAATGAAGTGTTGGCATCTCATTACCGACCTAATGGGACATTTATTGTATTACTCTGGTAAATTTTATTTTATTGATGGTAAAACCAGATGGGTCGTTCGTCACAACTCGTGCTTTTGACTTGATTTACTGATGCGTTGGCAAATCTTGGAGCAGTTGAAGAGAAAACCATTTTTTTAAGTTTGCCCTGGGTTAATATTACGATCATAGGTTGTTCATGATCATGATCCCACTAGGTAAGTCTAGGTCCTTCACTTTTATCTTGTAGCTCTTTACTAGGTAAAATTTGAACCAAATACTACAAAGTTTTAATTTACACT
The DNA here is from genome assembly GCA_951394255.1 of Polyploca ridens. Taxonomy (NCBI): domain Eukaryota; kingdom Metazoa; phylum Arthropoda; class Insecta; order Lepidoptera; family Drepanidae; genus Polyploca; species Polyploca ridens. The sequence goes on from OX596252.1 coordinate 973,053, forward strand.
CTTCCACAATTTGCTAAACTGTTAGTCTGTTATTGGCTGACAATGAGTAAGAGAATAAATAACTGCTTCTAGGTCTAAACCAAAGTTGTTCGACTCTTACAATTCTATCATCCGTTTTCCGGCTAACAATATGCCTTCTAGACATTTTATTAGCATACATTATCGTATTCTCCGGGCACTTAAACACATTTTATGTCCAATAAGGCTTCTAAATTGTAATTTCTACAGTCCGTTGAACTATGAGTCATTTATGAATCATTTGCAGTTCTCTCGGACGAATCAATAGGAAGAAACTTTCGTCTAGACTATCTTTACAAACTGCAACTGCAGAGTACGGTTGCAAGCGATGCAGATAAAGCTGCGTTGATATCTTCAACAGTTAAGAACTGTCTGGAATGTACGTTTGATTGCTTATCTTAACCTGGTAATTTATTCTGTAGCATGATATTTAAGGTTGAATAGAGTTTTGTAGCTATTTCTAACACCCTGCAGGTAGTAGTGGTCCGTGCTAGTAGTTCAATAGTGTCCCAGTGAAAGGGAAACGTTTAATCGAAATTTTAACATTATTACAATTTAGATAAGGGTTATATTATTTCCCAACTAAATTGAATAAGGTATTTTTTTATTACTTCTCAATTTGCTTTGATTACTTATTCCACATGTATCCCACTGGGTGATAAATTTAATTGTAAGACTGTTAAAAAGCATATAGATAGAGGATTGTGTCAAACATAGATCGTTAGATTCTTGCTACATTCTGACATTTTAGAAACCACTTGCTGATGACTATCCATTAGGGCATGTAATATCGGAAGATCTTTCAATTCCGATATTGATTTCCGATATTGGATCTCAATATCGAAATTCCGATATTAATATCGGAATTCGATATTTTTATTATAAATTGCACATATTCCTTATAAAATGCACTAATTATCTATCTATACTAATATTATAAAGTGGAAGAGTTTTTTTGTTTGGTTAAACTGGCTAATATTTGGAACTACCGGTCTGATTAGTTTTTTTTTTTTTTTTCACTTATAGGAAGCTACGTTATCCCCGAGTATTATAGGCTACTTTTAATCCCGGGAACGCGGGTGAAACCTCGGGGGACAACTTGTTCGTTATAAATTTGGATTGAAAACATCTTCTGCTCAGTCAAGCACTCTTGTCAGAGGGGTCGTGGTTGCAATAGATAGTGTATACGGTGGGTCTTCAACGCCAATGTTCTCCTTGACTAGGGTTACAGCTTTCGCAATGCTTTTTCATTTTTTGCGGATCGTAGCGTTGCGAGTACACCCTCCCACTCTGGACAACAAGTCTCTTCATCGAGTGTTCGTGTCTGCATATGTAACCATAGAATTTGAAGCCGCATAGTGGACGAAAGCCTATCTGTTATTCAATTCTCCTTCAGGATCGCGTTATTGGTGCGAAAGGCTGTCAACGGCATTTTCGGGAAGCGTCTTCTGCAATACATCTCCAGTGCCTCAATTTTACGGCTATCTTGTAGGCTTAAGGACCAAGTTTCAGCTCTTTAGAGAAAGATCGGAAAGACCAGGCATCTCATAAGTCGAATCTTTGTTTTCCTAGTTATACTTCTGTCTTTCCAAATCTTCCTACTGCTGATCTTGTGATTGCACATCGTCTTCTGTCTGATCTCATCTTTACAGTAACCTATGTTGGAATTGGTAGAGCCGAGTTAGATGTAGATTTTTCTCAGTATGTCCAATCTATTAAGTTACGCCCGGTCTATTATAAAAAAATTCATCTTATCTTGTTGATTGCAAGTCCCAATTGGAGAGTAGTGGTTTCTTAATGAGCCGAGAGGTCCTCCATATCTTCTTTAGTTTGGTTAAGAAGAGAAGTGTCATCATCGAGAGTCAAGGTGAGGCATTGGCAGTGTGCCTAGATGTGGTGACGGCATTCGATCGGGTCTGGCACAGGGGTCTTCTCACGAAGTTGCCAGCATTCGGGCTTCCCGATGGATTATGCAAATGGGTCGCCAGCTTTCTGTCCAGCAGATGCATAAAAGCCGTCGTCGACGGTAGCTGCTCCGATAGCATGGGCGTTAATGCCGGCGTCCCGCAAGGCTCTGTGCTGTTCCCAACACTGTTCCTTCTGCATATCAATGATATGCTGTCTATTAACGGCATTCATTGCTATGCGGACGATATTACAGGGGACGCTCATTACATGGGCCGTGCAAATATCCCTCGTTCCGAGGTGGAGGAAAGTCGCGAACGGCTGGTGTCTGAAATCGAGAGTACACTAACTTGTCTCCGATTGGGCTCGACTAAACCTAGTCCATTTGAACTCCACGAAGACTCAAGCCTGCGCGTTCACCGCTAAGAATGGTCTGTGGCTCCACAATTCCAGAACACTTTCTTGAACATCAGTAAAAGCATCGGGATCCTTGGCGTCGACATTTCTAGCGACGTTTTGTTCCGAAGTCACTTGGAAGACAAGGTTAAGCTGGCATCCAAAAAGCTCGGAGTGCTCAACAGAGCGAGGCAGTACTTCACATCGGGCAAAGGCTGCAACAAGACGCAAGTCCGGCCTCATATGGAGTACTGCTGCCATCTATGGGCGGGAGCACCTGGATACTAGCTTGGGCCTTTAGACTCGGTTCAGCGACGTGCCATCAAAATTGTTGACGATCCCGAGCTCACAAGCGGCTTAGAACCCCTCAGTCTGAGGAGAGACTTTGCCTCCTTATGTGTGTTCTACCACTTGTACAACGGAGAGTGTTCTAAAGAATTGTTCGATATGATGCCCACGGCCACCTGCCACCATCGTAACTCTCGCCATCGACGGGGAGTCCATCCTCACACATTGAAACCAGAATTGTTTCGAACTGTGCGGGCTCAAAGGAGTTTTCTTCCGCGGACGCTCAGATTGTGGAATGAGCTCCCCGCCGTGGTTTTCCCAATGGACTACAGCATGGGGTACTTCAAAAAGGGTGTGAAGAGATTTCTTTAGGGTCGGCAACGCGCGAATGATACTCCTGGTATTGCAAGCGTATAGCATAGATAAAAATATCTGATTCCGATATTACGATATTGGATCACTCAATTCCGATATCGTAATATCGGAAAAAAAGGTCCGAGATTCCGATATTACGAGATTCCGAGATTCCGATATTCATGCCCTACTATCCATAATTAAAATTAAGTACAAATATTGTGTGCAAATAACGGTCGCCTTGTGCTCATTTAATAATGCTTAGTAAGCGTACGAGTACGACTCATCATTTTATAGTAGTTTATTATCGCGAGGTGAAAGGCACGCAAAGTTTGAAAATAAGCGGAAGTATTAAAAGAATGCGTTCGAAAACATCATTGCTTTACTTTCCCAAATCCGTGATAGACACGCCACTGCGCCGACTTTCCATCGGTGAAGACGATGTTATCTGTTTCATAAAAATGAGCTCATTTTGCTGTGAGCAACAGATAGGTATGTAGCATTTCAGTAATTAAGTGCGCTTTGGTTTAATTATTCTGTTACGCGGACACCGGAACGCGTGTCCGAACGCGCCGCTGCCATGCTTCTTGGTGTTCTTAATTTGAAATTTTGAATTTTTAATGGCATTTTTATTGTCTGCCGTAAACAAGAATCGTATCTTTATCCCCTTTGCTTGTTTAATAAAATTATTCATACAATGCTTATTATATTTTTTGAATATGATTTTTAAAATAAAATACATTTCCGAGCATCACAAAGCGGCCGCAGTGTGGGACACATCTTGATTGACATATCGGGCTATTATCAGAATATGTTGGATACGTTATCGGTAACGTTTATCGGTCGAGCTCATCTATTACGTCGCTTATTAGCATTTTCGAGAGGCTTTCATTGCGAAGCCTAATATTTGGACCCTGTTATGTTATCAAGTTATTGCCAATGTTGAATTATTGCTTTATCTGTTTTTATTTGGGTATTTTTGTTTGTCGGAACATTAATTTGAATTTCAGTAAGTATCCGTATTATGTTTAATACTTAAATGGCAGTTTATGTTATGCCAACATTTGACTGGTTTTGTTTTTAAACTTTCCTGTCTATTAAACTAAAATCAATGGATTTACCTATTTACCTGTTAAAATACTCAATGCTGATTTATCGACTCCGAAGTTTTGTTTTTCCGGTTCCCGGGATTTATAAATCGGTAAATCCCGGGAAAGGTACAACTCTATCGCTTGAATGCATTTTGACAGATCTCATGTGCACCTAACCACAGATTACTCATACATTATTTTGACTGATTAAAGTTGATGATCTCCGCCTTAATGAACTTACTATTTCATTCGTTTATTTCGTTCCAAAAAAAGAATTATTCATCCCAAGAATTAAAAGAACTTTAACCCATGTTCTCAGCTTATCATTACAGAAAAGATCTATACTATCTATATTATTTCCCTTAACTCATACAAGCAGCAAGTAAATGCATTTGTTGAATATTATTAACAAATGATATTAAAATATCGAATAGGGACAAGGGACAATGTAAGGCGTGATGACAGACATACATCCGTTCATTGTTGCATTAGTTAGTGTCTGAGGTTACATCTACAAATGTAATGAGCATACATACTAATGTGAGGAAATGTGTACTAATTAAACTGTTATAAGTTGCACGATAAAATAAAATAGTTAAAAACGAGCCAAGTTGTTTTTTTCGTGGGAGAAAAAGTGAAAGAGGGAGGCGAAAAATATAAGCTTATGCAAGTATGAATTTCAATTTTCACATTGAGAAATATAGATAATAATACAGAGGTAAACTAGCTACTTTGAAAACCACTTCGGTTATTAAGTTACTGTTAATATTCTTGTTATTCGCAGTTATTTGCGAATCCAAATGCCATTTCTAACATTAATGGAAATGTCAGGATTTACAAAACATTAACGAGCTAGCGATAAAATTTATGTCAGAATAGGCATAATGGATGTAAAATATTTCAAAATAAGGATTAGCGGTCGGTAACAATCTTGGCTAAGAGCGATTTAGCCTCATTTCATACGCTATAACTTCGCTTTACAACAAACCATTTTGAATGAACGTAGAACGTAACATTAAAAGCATATCATATTTTTTCTAACTTATAAAATGTTAGACTTTATGTTATTGAAATACAAGCTATTTTTAAACATTGTAAAGTATTATTTACACAAGTGTCAGCCACAGACGGCGGCGGCAGCGGCGCCGAAGTCTACACGTCATGCATAATAGTTTCCACTATGACATTATCATAGTCTTTCCGTTTAAACACGAATAAGATTGAGGAAATTGAATTGTGATTACTAATTGAGTGTTAATAAGGTCGAACGCTGTTTCTGATCAAATTAACATTTGATACAGCTGAATATAGCAGTTATTGAAAGCTGGAATTCTTACTTATTTGAATTATGCTTCAGTTCCACAATAAGGAAAATAAAATGGTAAATAACTCTTAGGTAAATATGAAGAATGTTGTCAGTTCTATGCGTGCGTACGAACCTACTGCTGTTAATATCATTTTTAGCTTGCATTTATTGAACTTTTTAAAATTGATAGATTTTTTAATTTAGGTCACCTCACTTTCCATATTACATTACCTGCGACCTAGTATTACTCAATTAACAAAATTAGGGTAACAACTACACATCTCCCTGAATCTCTTTTACCTATCGAACATAGGTCTGAATATCTTTAAAGCAGTTGATGGAGTTTTCATAGTTTTTATCAAACATAGCCAAGAACCAAGATAACCAGACAAAAATTGGATTGAAATTGATCCATGTATTTGTGATCTACATGCCACAAATAATAACACCCATCTTTTGGCGTCGGAGGCTTAAAATAAAGATTATTGTAATCTTATCATTATATCTCCTCACTCTTAGTTCTTGATAATGCTGGTTAGACGATACAGTCATTAACGAGAATCGAGACACCATTTAAAGTTCTCAAAATACGATCTAGCTTTATCTGGAAGTAGATGGGCTCGATAAACATCCAATGCCTTTTACGTATCTAAAAAAGATAAAACATAGCCATCTTTGCCGTTGGCAACACTGATTGGTGCAACGGCTTTAATTTTAGAACGGCGACGCGGATTATTGTGCGTTTTTCCTTTTTGGGATGCCATCTTGTTGACTCGCGTTTTGCAATCATTTACCGTTGTAACTAAAGTGTTTAATTGCTGAAAATTATTGTGGGCAAAAACATCATTATTTAATTTAATGTTCTTCATTTATACTTCGCAAAGAAATATTAGGCTAAGTATCTCTGTCGTTCATTTATTATTTAGGTAGTAGTTCTGTGGCAACACGTACTTTTAACCAGATCCTAATTGTCTTATAGTCCAGTCTTGCCCCATAACAATCTCCGATACTGACCTTTGATTCCATCTCAAGGTGTTCCTTCAAAATTCATTGGAATGTTAGTTGAAAGGCTTTATAAACAGTCCCGGCACATGTGTCGTTCAAATATCCCGTCGTCGGTGCATGCGCACAATGCATCATTTTAGCATGAATGCCTTCATTGTGATGCTGACTGCATCGCCTTGTAAGGGCCGGGATAGGACGGGAACGTGTTTTTTATGTCGTGACGGGCTGAACATAAAACGTTATGAAGGTTTTTTATGGTCAGATAAAGTTTTCGTGTCTGCGGTAGTGGTAATGTTGAATGAAGTATTAACATTTTTTAATATCGTGTTTTTAATACCAATAAGTGGCTAACCAGCATTTGGCCCGCTTGAAGCTTGCAACTTAGGCGTTGGAGACCCTACAATCTCTTTACATCCATGCCGTATTCCGTTCGGAAAAAGTCTCTAGAAAAGCTTTATAAACTTTATACATAACTGATTAATTCAAAATATGACATAATCACTGAAATAGTGGACGTTATTAGTTAGTCGCCACCACCGGTTTTTATTTAAAAAATCTAGTGAACGATAACTTAATTAACAATTCCATGTCTTAAGATAATTTCCAAGCAAAATATGTGATAGACTCGCTCTTTCCATGGTTTAACGACTTGCCGTGACTGTATGGCGTTTGTTTTGATGGCACTCGACACGAAATCAACATAACCAGTCCATTGGCCTTTATTATCGCTCTCTTTTTAATAGACTAACTTGCATTAGAAATCACCAATACTTCAATAATGATGTTCGAATTATGTTTTACCGTTTGTGGTGAAAGTTAATCTTTAGATATTTAGCTATATATATTGCTATAAATATACATTTCATTCAGATAGTATTCAAATTAGAATGCATAAATATATCCTTTTTCGTCTTCTTATGAGTGCAGGGTGCAGCACGCAGTAATAACTAAATGTTAAAGACTCATTATACTTATTATAACTGTTTTGATATAAAACTAACTCGCACAAGGGAGCAAATTTCACATGTGCACCTAAAAAATGATAAGGCAAAAATCAATTCATAGCAATAAATTCTGAAATCTATTAATTTAGATGTCCTGAAAATCGTTTCGTTTCTGCAAAGTTTGGAATATAAAAAAATAGAACACGCGCTTTCGTGTAGTTGTCACTCAGCGTTGCGTTCGTCGCGTTGCGTTGCCCGACGCCACTCGAATGCGAGTGTCAAGGTCACGGGCGCAGCGCCTCGAATGTAAAGTGCGTTTTTACTTTTTTATTTTTCTTTTAATTTTGAGCGCGCAGCAGCTGCACAGCACCGGCTGAATGAGTATTTTTATTATTATTCGTAAATTTCCCGTTAGTCATAAATAAAATGGGATCCTATTAGTTTGAAATTATTTTTAAAACGTTCAATGACAGCAGGTTCCATACAATCTTCTTTAAAGAAAACATGGCTACCAACTACACATTTAAATAAAAATCCTTTGTTCCACGAGTCTGTTCAAACAATCCAGCTAGTCGCTATACCACCAAAGACCGGGAACAAACACATCTCGTAATGTTTGTCTCTGACCTATCCCAACCCAGGCGATATGTGAACAAGGCGGTTAAATATAGCCGCGTGCGCCTATCTACAACTATCGACCAAAATAGATGCACCCGATGGCATGTCACGATTTTATATTTTGACAAGGAGCTATGCTGTTTTTACGTGAGTACTCGAACTTGGCGTATTTTTAACACAAATCTTATTTGTTAATATTAAATTATTTATTATTTACTAGAGTACAGTCGTCTAGTAATTAATAATTGGTGTTATGATAAACTTCAGTTTTTACAATAATTGGACAGTAATTAGTATACAGTTTAAAAAGTACCTACTTTATATCTTTTTTTTATCGAAAAGTATGTCATTTTAGATGTCTCTGCCGCATATTTGCCGACGATATAAGGCGCTATTAAACGTTTCATATTAAAAAGTGCCTCATCCAAACATTTATTTCGTGTAGAACATCCATGTCGCATAGTTTGTATGAATTAATTTGACGACAAACAAATGTTACATGTTGAAACTTTAATTATAGTTAAACTAATGACTGTTTTGTTTTATTATTAACAGCATTGTATTTTTGGAAGTAACTTACACTTTTGGATGGATAATTAAAAACAAAAGACTATGATAATAATGTAATAGACACATAGCATTGCACATACATGTCGTAACCGCTGCATTCTGTATGATAAAAATAAAACAAGATTTACCAATGTACCTACTAATAATTTCCGAAACATTTTCAAGTTCAGTATGCCAAATATTTCTTTGAGATGCCAGTTGTAACATTTGACGCGGAAGTTGCATTGCAACGAGTTGCATAGGTATCAGTGGAAAGTCATGTAGCATAAACAAAATGTCAATATTTGTTGTAAACTCAGACAAACCGGACGGCATTCTCGCTATCACAAAACTGAGGAACAGTAATGGCGGCGACTATTTATGTGTGATTATATTTAGGGTTGCCATGTTAGGCTAAATTTACCCACTCTTTTATTATGTTATACCACTATTATACTCAGACAAATATGTAACGGTAGACAAGTTTAAATGAAAATTAAGTGTAAATGTAGGCAGAATATACCGTATCATTTTAAAATGCTAATGGTGGCCAAATCTCGCTATGAAAATATCCTAACTAATATTATACACATCTGAAAGTGAGTTTGTTTGTTAATTTTATTTTTGTTCTGCTTTCATGCTTCAACTATCAACCGATCGCTAAAAAAGGGGTCGAAGATTTTTGTTCAGTCTGGCATATTCATCAGGCGCCGTTTTTTTTTTAAAGGCGGCTTTCGATGTAACCTTTATACATCGATTGAGGACACTCATACGAATATAAAAATAATGGAGTGCCTATGTCCATAACGTTAAAGAGTTCTTTGCAAAAAAATATCGATGTTTGACATCTTCAATAACCATGAAAATTTAGTCATTAAATGTTTTTTCAACAAACTCGCTCGTAAAGTGACGTTTTTAGTATCTTAAAGTAGCTTATTACTTTACATTACCGCACAGTTTTATGATACGTATAATCCCGATTATGATACGTTTGTACCTCACTGCAAGTGATATGTGTGTAGACGAAGCATTCTTAATTTAAACGGGTAAAACTATTTGACAGCGCATCGCCGAAACAAAAAAAGAACCTGCGCGCCATGTTTGTTGACGTTCTTATTTGTGGTTAATAAAAAAATCTATTTAAAAAAACTGCTTTTTCCTCGTAAGTGTGTTGAATAACGACGTATGACACGCGTGTGCATTGATCATTAAACTCTCGGCTTCCAAATCGCGTTCGCCTACGGCTCACGCACTTAATACCGCCGCGTCTGTAATGATCAACTTTGCACACATCTATCACAATGTACAGTCGCGGTCTAAAAATGTTTACCACCTTACGGTCTATAATCGCTTGCACATTTCTGTTTCATAAGGTTGACCGGAAATAAAATTACTTTTGATAGGCGTGGATTGTATTTGACATGAAAAAGAATTCAAAGAGGTGTTATACCTAGTATGAATTGAGTTCTCTTGATATAGCACTAAATATAGAGTTTACAAATAAAAATCTGCCCTTTGCTGCAGGACTAAACTTGCCATTATTACCTTTGTATTTTTATTGAGATTTTTATTTGCTTACAAACGCATGATAAATAATAAAAAAAAACATTTTATTAAATGAGTTTACATAATCAAAAAGGCATTGACAGCCTTTTTGCTAAGTTCGTCACAATTTTAAAATGTTATAATTATGTTTGTTGATATGACATAGGTATTAGACCTTATTGCGCGCGGTATGAGATGGAATCGAGTTTGAAAAGTGATAAACATTTTCAGTCCCCGACTGTACTATTGCGCATTCTACGGTGCTAGAATAGCTATATTGATTTATTCCTACAAGTATTGAATTTACTGACATATCAGCATAACATATGTACAGCTGATACCCGTAATACTATTACATTAATAAATAAATATACTGGGACATTCCTCACACGCGATCATCTGAATACAAACTAAGGAGAGCTTGTACTATGGAAACCAGCTATAACTGATAAAATACGTTATACTACTTTTTGTTAGCAAATACGTACTTAATACACATAATTATACCCAGACTCAGAACTTACAGACATGTTCATGCACACAAATGCATGTCCGTTGTGGGAATCAAACCCACGACCAGCGGCGCGATAGGTAGAATCTTAACCAACTGCGCAACTGTCCCGAAAAATATAAAGCAATTAATATAAATCAGCCATACACAAAGCATACTCCGCGGAGCCCTAAATCCTCTGTGGGGGCTCTGCGATATTATGGCCAAAATACATTACAATGTATACCGGGTGATTCCCGAATCACGCGGTATACAGGAAGACAAGTTCAAAAAAATAATTCAATTAAATAAATAATTCGAAATAGTTAATTTGATTACGATAGTCCAATAATTTCATTAATTTTAAATACAATAAGTACCTATATTTTACAACCTACGCGGTAAAATAAAGAATACCTACACATAAACTATTCTTTGATTATTTTAGGGCTCCATCAAATAATTCGCTTTCTAAAACGGGTCCGTTCGCCAAAAAAGATTGAGAACCACTGATATAAAGTATGTGTACAAGTCGCGAAAATTTAAAATCAATTTATAATAAAATACATAGTATTAATAATAACCATAAAATATAACATTCCCATATTTCGGGTAATTTACACAAGTGAATATTGGCAACACTGGCTTTGTGACAGATTATTTTGTTCTGGTGAATGAATATTTGTTTTGATGTATAAAATCAAAACTAAGTGATTGAATTATTAATTTACCTGTGAAACGTGATTCCTGGTATTTTTTTCCTCCGGACAGTACGGTTTTTACACCATTTCACTACACAAAACATGCTGTATTTTAATATTTTACGGCACCGCAGACGTATTGACTCTGTTGACGTTTATCCGCGTAATGGCCGACTAATGTGTGAATGTGTGCGTGCCGGCATGTACGTACAGCGAGGTGGCCGACTCTGAGCGACACAGTTTTTTGTTAGCGAGAATACATCCGCCTTTTTTAAATATCTGTGGTTGTAAATAAAGATCTCACTATCATACATACATTGCAAGTTAAATAAAAGCTTGTAATAATAAAAAAAAAATGACAATGTTGCAAAATTTATGAAAATGATGGATTTTGTTACTGTCATAGTAATTTTTTTTATATCTGTGTAATCGTAAACAACAATTTTATCTGTATATTGTAAATTGGTACTCGAGAACTTATCTGAACATTTTTAACAAATATTTTTTTTACCATAAAGCACAATAAAGATGCTTTAAAAATTACGCAAACAAAAGATAAAACAATAAGACGTTTTCTACCGTTAGTTTTAAATATAAAGTATCTAATTTTCATATTAGCTCTCAAACAAGATTAGAGAGGAACTTTCTAAGTCTAGCTTCCACATAAACCACAGACTATAAATATACGGTGTTTAGTTTCTGCTCCACCTTAGTTTTTGTCCGTTTCAGCAGTGCGTAACGAACGGGGCACTACATCTGCGTATCCGTCTGTCACGCGCCGGTAACTTGGAAACTGGTAATTTATTGCCAACTAACTTTTGGGATTTTGATAATTGTAAAGTTGTTAGTACTGACAATTTTTCTCATACTTTTAAAACTGTAAACCAGCTTGGGCCTTTAGACTCGGTTCAGCGACGTGCCATCAGAATTGTTGACGATCCCGAGCTCACAAGCGGTTTAGAGCCCCTCAGTCTGAGGAGAGATTTTGCCTCCTTATGTGTGTTCTACCGCTTGTACAACGGAGTGTTCTAAAGAATTGTTCGAATTGTTGCCCACTGCTACCTTCTACCATCGCAACTCCCGCCATCGATGGGGAGTCCATCCTCACACATTGAAACCATATAGAGATGTCTTCAGGGTCGGCAACGCGTGAGTGATACCCCTGGTATTGCAAGCGTCCATAGGCTACGGTAACTGTTTACCATCAGGCAGGCCGTATACTTGTTTGCCAACTTAGTGGTATAAAAAGAAAAAAAAAATTCGCTAGTGATTAGGATTTTTCATGATTCATCAGTGCTAGAGCAAACTCATTAGTACTTGTACTATTATCTATTTTGAGGTAGTGTTCTCTTCTCGGGTTTCGAATAAGAACTGCCTAACCAGCAATTGTTGATTTTTACAATATATTTTTGTTATTTATTAGTTATAGTTATATTATTTGGTTATTATATTAAACTGCCAGATTTCGTGCCATAATATTCGTATATAAATGATTCCTTTGATAAAACTACTAGTTGATCGAAGTAAAATCAAAAGTCAAAGCCATTTATTCCATTGAGGCCCCAGAAGGGCACTTATGAAGGTCACATTTACTGAAGTTGCCACCCGGTTCCCGTAACTCGGCCTTCAACTGAGAAGAATCCATATTAAATCAACAAAATTAATTGACTGAAAAACCCTTCGAATTATTATTTATAATCGCTACCGTTTAGCCGGTCATTTAGACCAGTTAGATTTTAATAATTTTGCTTCTGTACGAAAATCAAATAAAAATACGTGAGGGAATTTTTCATTTTTCGAAGAAAGCAAAGTAAAGAACTTGGCTCCATTTTTAACATTTTTGTTTATGGTTATAATCACGGAACAATAATTTTGTTCCGTGGTTATAATATTGATGACTGCGGATTTCTTGAAAATGAGTTACAATCAATAATAATAGTGAAATGACCGTTCTGGTACATTTTGCCACATTTGCCACCGCGGAGTTGCGCGGGCGCAGCTTGCTGCAAAACCGAACCGGGTCGACGAACCCGTGTCTAACGGGCGCTTCATATTCGCATGTTACGATTATCGCACGTTCAGGGTTCACTTGGACGAGTACCTACAACATAGGTATTGTATGGGAAGTAAATTGTTAACTGGACAACAGGTAAACCTCGGGTCACTATCAGCTTTTTTTTTCACGATTGGCTTACGAAATCGCTGTTGCGTAGGTCAGAAGTATAGTATACATTAAAATCATCAAAATTTTGTTATTCTTTTTTATTATATACCTACATTCTTTGACTAATGATATATCCAGACGGAGCTACGAAGCTGTTTACGCGTCGATAAAAAAAGCCCCTAACTGTTAGGGGCTTAATCATTTTCCCGTCTTCAGTGTCAGTCGAGACGTCACTGGGACACAACCAAATTCACCAAAATTGTATTGTTTCAAAATGTCGTTTTGTGTGATAAAAGTGTATAAAAACTACATGGGTCGATCTAGACCAACGAAAAAACTCACCTATCATCGGTAAGTAACAATATTTCCTATTAGCTTCTGCAATATAAGCCATTGAAATGTTTCGAAAATAAATATTTTGAGTAAGCGCCATTTTTTTATGTGTTGCCTGTGCTGCCAGTTTATGAACTCAAAACTCCCATGGTAATATCAGTCAATAGTTAAATACGAGTATGAAGATACTGATATAAATCAAAAGCGACGGTGGACAAGTCGAATTTTTGAGTCGAAAGTCGAATGTTTTTTTTTTTAAATACTAATGACGATTATGTCATGTAAGATAAGTAGTCGCTTCAGCAATGAAAAAATCAAAATGGGTATTAATTTAAGATTTTCCTCGAGCTAATTACGAATATCATTTTGAATTTCAAGATGGCGGACCTATTTTTTTTTAAGTTGACGTGTTTGTCGTTTTCGGTTTTTCCATCATAGTCAGTGATGTATATAACCATGGATGCGGTCACCGGAACATTTTGTAAAATACTTCTTCATACAAGTAAACTGTACAGCCATCTGTTTAAAATCATTTGAACTACGTAGTGCCGCGTTGCATAGGCGTACGATGTAAACTTGTATATGTGCGTACGGTATGTACGTAATAAGGTTATTCGACACGCGTGTATGTAATATTAATGGAATTGCAAAATATTCACAATTTAAAATAGTGTCCGCCATATTGAAGTATTTAGTTATTGGTCCGATTGCTCTCAAAATTGATATTTGGGAGACCCTTGGACCAGTAAGTAAATAGTTCAATATGGCGGCCACTTTTTTTAATTTTTAGCATAGATTCAAGTTATATGGTCCAAAGGTTCCTCAAAACTCAATTTTGAGAGCAATCGAACCAATAACAAAATAGTTCAATATGGCGGCCACTTTTTTGAATTTTGAGAAAAGATTCATGGTTTATGTTCCAAAGGCCTCTCAAATATCAATTTTGAGAGCAATCGGACCAATAACTAAATAGTTCAAAATGGCGGACACTTTTTTTCAATTTGGACCATAGATTCATGTTATATGGTCCAAGAGTCTCCCAAATATCAATTTTCAGAGCAATCGGACCAATAACTAAATAGTTCAATATGGCGGACACTTTTAAATTGTGAATATTTTGCAATTCCAATAATATTACATACACGCGTGTCGAATAACCTTATTTTTTAATTTAAACATGGCGAACACTTGGTTTGACTGGATTTGCTTGATTTGACTTGGTTTTACTCGGTTTGACTCTATTTGATTCGATTTGACTCGGTTTGGTTCGGTTTGACTCAAATTTGACTGGATTTGACTCGATTTGACTTATTGACTCGATTTCACTCGGTTTGACTTGATTTGACTTGATTTGCTTGATTTGACTTGATTTGAAACGTCAACGCAAATAATTACTGTTCGTTGACTTCAAAGTAAAAATAATAAGTATTAAATTTATATCGGCGCCATTAATCTTATTCTTATTATCATGTATTATCCCGATTCAACTTTTATTTTCGGAGTTTCAAAAGATATCGACACCGTAATATATTTTTCCCCATTTTATTGGATTTTTTTCAACAACTGGTAACTGGTATAAACGTCACTATGACAAGCAGAATGACGTACCGCGAGAATAAGATGTAGCAAAGTTGGCCACTTTTTAAAAGTCATGTAGTATGGGGATACTCTTTCTAGACATATATCTTTTCTAAGCCTACATTAAATACTGTACCTATAGCTGTGTTTTTTTTATTAATAGAACATACTAAATGTTTTCGATTCATATTTAAAAATTAATAAAATCATTTATTCTAATTACGTCAAAAAATAATAAAACTTAAAAAGTAAATTAATTTAATTAGGAGTTAGAAAAAAGACAAGAAGTTAGAAGATAATTATACCAATATTAATTTTGAGCGACATTATGTAAGACCACAGGTAAGACATAACCGATCTACACCGCGTTTATGGTAATTAGTACCGCGCATCATAGAAATAAAATATTATATTTCTATGCCGCGCATTATCAATCACACAGAGCGTGTTCACTTTGCGGCGTGGCGTGTGTCCAACGCGCCCCACCAAAAAACAATTCTAACAAAAGTTTAAAAAAAAATTCAAAAAGATTATGACCATTTTTAAAGTTGTATAACAAAAAAAGTGCCTCACTCAAAAAAGAACAGTTAAAGCGGGCGCCAACAATAAGAGTAACTTCATTTCATTCACTCATTCATTCAACATAGAATTGCTTTTAATATCTATCTTTGAGCTGAAAGCAGGTCATAACGGCACAGTTTCAGAACCTACTTTTTTGTTGTTTCAATTGTTGGAAACGTCGCCAAACATTGTAGTAGGTATAAGGAAAGATATTTAGCACTTTTTTTGTAGTTTATTCATGAATTGATTAAAATGTTTTTTAACACGTTTATATTTAATAGAAAAAGAAATGTGTTAATTTTACTTATTTATAGATCCTTTTTAGGCTTCAGTTTTCATCTTTCCGTCAGTGGGCTGTATTGTATCATTGTATCTCATGAACACAGTCACATGACAGTTGACATTTTCACAGAATGTGTGTTTCTATTGCCGCTAATAATAAAAATGAAATAAAATTAAAAATGTAAGAACCGTAACGATTTAATAGAAAAAGAAATGTGTTAATTCTACTTATTTATAGATCCTTTTTAGGCTTCAGTTTTCATCTTTCCGTCAGTGGGCTGTATTGTATCATTGTATCTCATGAACACAGTCACATGACAGTTGACATTTTCACAGAATGTGTGTTTCTATTGCCGCTAATAATAAAAATGAAATAAAATTACGGAACCCTTCGTGTACGAATTCGACTCGCACTTGGTCGGTTTTCATGGTTCATATAAATTTTACTCACATGTTATAAAAAAAATGTAAGGTCGAACGACGCCTTGTTAAAAACCAATGGGATGTAGTAATAAGTCTATACAAGAAGTATAAAGCCCGTCCGCCCCGCAGTTTTACCTGTGCGTTTTCGAGGGTTGTTTCTCCGGGATAAAAAGCAACGTTCGGCTTGGTTGAGTAATAAACATCCAGACAAACTTTCGCTTTATAATATTAGTAGAATACCACGACCTATTCATAGAACACGTAACATTTTGAAAATGTGATGACTTAAAATATTTTTATTTTTTGCCAATATGTATGTGTATTTTCTATGTATAGAATGTAATTTGTACATATTTTTTGTAAATAAAAACAATGAGTTGTATAAATGAGGCTATCTAGAAGATAACTTGCGTTTATTATTGAGACATGCAGAATGCAAATGTGCCAGTTTAGTCAGGCCGCACACCAGGCATACATTTGTTATTTACGTCGCCACAATTATTGCGCTACAATTGTATGCGCTACAAATGTATTGTAAATGCGCACATCGGAAGCACAGTTGTAGCGTGGCACCGCTTTGATAATGTCGACATCATCGATCGTGATGACGAAGATTTCTTGATGTGGCGATTAATGAGAAAAAAAGACGTTATTGGGTTCATCCGTTTAATCAAGATCACAATGTACGGGAATTTCAAAATTTCGCAAGAATTACACTACTCTTTTCATTGAATTTTTCGCCAATCTTAGTCCAAATAATTTCTGTAATTCGTCTGTTACTATAATCATTGAGCGTGTGATTGTATAATACAGGGTTTTTTTCAACCTCTGCAATAAACTCAACGTAAAATTCAATGTTGTCTTTCATTTTTGCAAACCAACGCGACACAAAAAACGAACGTGTTCGATCTTGAATTCGTGTAGCGCGGACAACGTCTCGCTACAAAGTGCGCCCGCCACACATGTTTCCTCGGTGTGCGTGCTCACGTACAAATGTATGGGGGCGTTAAATGTGTCGCGTTTCAAATGTGGCGCTACAATTATCGAGTTACAAATGTATGCCTGGTGTGCGGCCCGGCTTATTTCAAATGTCAAGCGGTATGCGCGCTCATAAAATTAAAGTCTTGGTAATGATGTGTTAACCTATTTATTCCGATTTCTGTGGTATTAGATAACTCAGAATTAACCGCGTACCCAGATGTAGTAGTACATCAGTACTTGTATCTATTCTGTGGTAGTAGAAAAGCTACTATTAATTACAGTAGTAGGTAGGTACGTACCTATAACCTCATAGGGTCCAACTTAAATTTAGGTCTTTATAAATTACGAACCCAATGTACCTACTAAAAATAGGATCAAGAAGTTCCTGCCCAGGCGTAGTAACTATTTAGTAATCTGTGCCCAGGCTCTTGATTTAGACAAATAATCTGATGGCAGTTTTAAATTGGCGGGTTTATTTAAACCAAAAAACAGATTAAAATTATCATGTCATATTAAGTCGCTGGGCCGTTATTTCATGATTTCAAAAACTACATGTATATTAAGTATGTTTACAAACAAAAAGTAGTATGTGTATTATATCAGTTATCTGGTTTCCATAATACAAGCTGTGAGGAATGTCCCAGGATATTTATTTATTATTTATTTATTTATACTATGTCACTTATCTGGATTTCATAAAAATAGTACAAGCTCTGCTTGGTTTAGAATCAGATAGATACTAACCGTGTGTGAAGTGTTCCAGGATATTTTTTTTTTTTTTTCCATAGTCTAAACTAGACCTTAAAATAGCTACCTAGTATCTGAACACAATTTGGAACTGCACAAATAGTGTTGCCAGGTCCCGTGTGTCAAATTTCGGAACGTAACGATAAAATAATCGGGATTTTGGGTTTCAAATCGGGACAGTAGTGAAAGTCTGAATTTGGTGAGAAAAAATGAAAGCAAAAATATTTTTATGTAGTAGCAGCTTAGTTATATTCACTTTTCCTGTCAAAATTATCAAATATAGTAAAGACTCATGAGGTTAGTGAAAAATCGGGACATTTGGCGTCCCGATCAAGGGTTAATCGGGACGTCCCGCGCAAATCGGGACACCTGGCAACACTATGCACAAATAACAGTTGGTAACCACAATTTTAAAACGTTGCATTCGGCCCGCAGTATCCTACCTAACCATGAATTAATAACAATAATACCAGTTACTCGTACTTACGGTATTTGATACCGATGCCCGAGATACCGGTTCGTCAGTAACCGGTTCACCGGTGAAAAAGTTTAACAACAAAAGATTTTGCGCTTTGGAATGTGATCTTGTCGCCGTGCAAATTATATCGAATGTGTTTTTCACTCAATTAAACTTGAATTAGATTTCTTAAATTAATTATAAATTAAATACTAGACTTGATCGTAGTGACGATGCCATGACAAAAGGATTTACAAAAAAAAAACAATGCGTGCAAGCAAGGCCAAGCATATGTCCCGCCTAGAGAATGCAATCCCGAGTTGGGATTGCCCTTTCGGGATCCCTCGAGATTCGAAATTCCAATCCCGCGAGATATCTAGGGATCGGGATCCCGAAAACATTTATATTTTTTTATAGAGCTGAAAAGCAATTGACGACAACGCCTTGTCTTTTTATAGCAGCATTTTTTAAATTGTTAATTATTTATCTTTGCACTAATGTTTTTGTAAGCATTTTCCGTCCGTAGAGTCAGTAGTAGTTGTAACGTAGTATTTATTTACTCTAAGGTAGTAGTTTTTATTACTATACTAGGTCTCAGAGTAAATAAATTACGTACAAGTTAGGTTAAAACAATTGTTATTATTTGAATGTGACATGAAGATAAGTTTTAAGTACATATTAAAAGCACTAAAGACAAACAATTCAAGGATCCCGATAATCTAGTCCGATTTATCGGTTCGGGATTGATCTCGTATCGAGATCCCGCGGGATCCCGATCTCACGGGATCGGGGTTACATTCCCTAGTCCCTGATTGTAAGCGGTTTCAGTCTCTATATCCTACAATGAGCTTGAGCTTTCGTTGAAGGAAAACATTGTGAGGAAATCATAGCACGGTGGTATGTCGCCAAGCATACGATCTCATCTCAAAGGGATATAATGATGAATTACAATGAAAATATGTTACCGGTTTGGTTTCCAGTACAATACAATAATAACGATGGTTATTCTGCTTTGTGGTTAACTAATTTTACAGTTATTATCATAGATATATTATCTATGGTCATTATTGACCATCAATAATTTTAAATTTGATCCGGGCATATTTTCTTAAACAATAAGGTGCCTTCCAGTAAGAAAGTGAACTTGATAGCCGACTCGCCCAGCCACTCGGCACTCGCCCACGCTGCATATTGTTTATTTATATTATATCTATACAATAAAGCGGCTTCAGCGAGTTTGCCCGGCCGTAGACCTTTGAACCGAGCAGCTTGCCGCTTGATTGATAAGCTTATTTATAGGTCCTTATGAATCATTTTATTGACAAGCCGAGAGTGCCGAGGTCGACAGCATTTCGAGTTAAGATTTTTTTTGGAGTTGCTGTATTCTCATTTTATATTTAAAAGTTTCGGCTCCTTACGATATTTTGACAGTGCTATTTTAAACGCCAAAGACGAATATGGGACAAATATGGCGCTATTTATTTAAAAAGATAAGGTCATACATTATTTTACCCGCTCAAAAAATAGGTACTTACACGTTTACAAAAAAAACTGAAATTATGTTTACACTATTTTTATACTATAGTAAAATTAGAACAGAACCTCTCGCGGACACATTTCAAAGTTTTATTAGTTATGTTAGATCTTTGTTTTTTTTAAATTCTTTATACCTATACTTAGAGTGCCTATAGATCTGTTACTAAAAGTACGACGTACGTAGTAGGTACCTACATATTATATCGATGTGTGGCAGTCGGTATACCTTCACTTCAATAAAATTATAATATTTGGTCTTTTATACGGTCATAATCAGACTTCTCTATAAATTATTGTTTAGAAGAATTATAAATTAAACGTGTTTTCAATTAATTAAATCATAGATTTGCATTTAATTTTAAAGATATCTTACAACTTAATTCATTGCAATTTATATTACCGTTAGACACTGGTGTTGATTGATTTGCGATGAACTTAGCTAATGGGATATCCGAGCTAGGTCCGATGACCTGCACTATTTATATGCAGTTTGGACGGCCTAGTATCATCATCATAACAGCCTATGGATGTCCACTGCTGAATATAGGGCTCCCCCATTGACTTCCAGTTCGAACGGTTTTGGGCCGCTTGCATCCAGCGGCGCCCAGCGACTCTGACCAGGTCGTTGGTCCACCTGGTGGGAGGTCATCCCGCTCGGCGCTTTTCAGTACGTGGTCGCTACTCGAGAACCTTTCTTCCCCAGCGGTTATCGGCCTAGCATGGTGTTAGGGTACTTTGTAGTACCCATCTGGCTAGCTACCACCCTCAAGTTGTAAACTCATCAAATCGATTCTATTGGTGATACTACTGGAGCAAACTTATTCTCAAATTAGCTGACCCCCGCGGTTTCACCCGGGTAAGGGTTTAATTTGTTTTTGCGCGGTACCTTATTATTTTTCCAAATAAAAGTAGCCTTAGTTACTTCTTATAATATCTGCTATATTCCAGTGAAAATCCCGTCAAAATCTGTCTTGCCGTTTTGGAGATTAGCCGCAACAGTGTAATAATGACCGTATACTATATGCATTTAGTAAATAACTATTATTTTAACATTACAGACAAAAACTTGGTACATTATATTGTATTAAATAAAACTCAAACATTTTATTGTTCTAAAATAACGCACATTAAATGCAGGCATCTGGTTAACTTCTTTGATCAATATAACTAAAAAAAATTACCTAAACAAAATTCCTCACAAATCATATTGGTTGCAAAAACTCTGTGAGTGGTCGGTCAACGTACCCAACGTATAATTAACCCCCAGCAAAGCTTATGCCGTATTTCGGCACATGTACGAAAAGGTTTACGAATCATTTTTCGGAACACGAACGTAGGCCAAAAGTAGGTAAAAAAGAAGCCTACCTCCACAGATTACAGAATAAGGCAGATGGAGCGCGCGGAAGACGGGAGTAAGGCCAAAAAAGCAAATACAAATTAAAAACACATACCTACCTGGTATTCGCTTTTGAATTTGTATTGTTTAGTTTATTAAATTTCAAATTTAAATCGAATTTATATTTTTAGTTAGGACACGACCTTCGCCCAGGCATTATTTAAGCTTAAATCTAATAAACTAATAAATCAACTATTTCTGAAAGCCAGCTTAAACTCATAATTTCCATCTTTGTCATTTAATACGTCGTTGACAGTGACAGCTAGATATGATTCCCAGAAACTAGGGGTAAAAGGAGCATATCATTTCATTAGTTAGAATGCATTGTATACGCAGTTATTAAATAAGTAGTTAATACCGATAAAATTATTTGCGTTCAAAACAATGACTCACTCATATCAAACTAAACTTCCTCTACCCAGTCAGTATATATATATATACTGACTGGGTAGCTATATTTGAACCTATTTGTTTTAATCTGTAATATTCCTTGGATACATACAAGTTGTGTTATTTTTCTTAACGCCATCTAGTGGTGAAAGCCTTTAACTTTCGTATGGTTTGAGTATGATCTTATTGTAACTCTCATCGATCTTTTATATGCTTTCTTAGACTCACCCAGATTAGGCGGCGAGGCACCTCTGGCAAGAAATAATTATCTACCCATAATGTGTTTTATCTAATTACATTATATTGTATATATCGTTAAACAATTATTAAACTAATAAACGTAATGTTTTAGAGAACTATATCAGTTTGTTGTTATTAAATACATGGATAATATTCAATTCAACTTTGTGATCCTTTGTGGCAGATCAGACCAACTACCGCTAGCAATATGAGACTGCTGTAGATTTCGTTCTTTTCGACTATTTCTGACCATAGGAGATAAGAGCTGTGATCTAAAGATCCTAAGACTTAAGGAAACTGCATCCTCAATAAAAACTACTTCTAAAATATATCCAGTGTTACCTGCACTTAGACATAACAAAACATTTATAAAAGTAATACTGCATGAGTCACACAAAATGACCATATATGTTAGTACAGTTACCAATTTTAGAACGCACTACATGAAAATTCCTTACAAACCACGTAGTTCCACTCCTATTTTGTATTATAATAAAGCTAGATTATGGCTGGTTGCCGTATTACGTGTCCTAGACACACCTTGACCTACTGTCTAACCTTCTGGCCATAAAATCTATGCAATGATTGATGTACTTCATGGGTGCGACGTAGAAACCTCAGTAACAACTGCGTCATGCAAAGCGCCAGACAAAACGCAATAGCTTGCTGGAATCCACACACACATCAAAATAACCAGCCAATAGTGGCAAATGTATTACATTAGTACTGTCTTCTAGAGTCACCCGGATAATAAAACCCCTCGTTTTTCGTCGGGGCTTAAAAAATAGCCAGTGCCTCTCTCAGATTCAGCTTAGGTTGTAAAACTTTTTTGTTTTTATTAGAGTAAGCAAGTTTTGTGAAGTTCCAAATCAACAACTTCAAAAGTCGTGGATGTTAATTGATGGTGTGTCAAACTTTAGTATCACCGACAATGGCTAAATCTTTTAAGTATTTTAAGTTTCCCACTATGCATTTTAATATGCCCTTAAAGACTCCCGTCATGGCATCTACAGAAAAAAATAAGTTAAACCTGATGATTACATTTAAAGAAGCTACTAGACATGGCTTTACAATCTCAGGTCGATTAATGCTCATAATATCCACCAAATCTTCTCAACAGGAATCTATGCTGAAAATCCAATGTAATCTTGAAGTTAATCCCCGGTTCACATCCACATGGCTGTAATCAGTATAGTCGACGAGTACAGAGGCAGGACGCAACCGTCACGGTCTACTCCCAAGGCCTCGCGACTGGGTCAAAGGCACCGCGCCCAGTCATTGTGTATCATGTTACAGTTCACATTGTGACTTGCTTGTTCGATTTGCTAAATTAAATCACTATTCAAAACTGCTAATAGGCTTGTCGCATTCTTACGTAAGTGTAAGTGATTTGGCTGGAGGTGGCATGCATTGAAAAAGCTAGAAGAGATGAGGTGGCTGCGAGATAGGCGAGATTATAGAGGATTTCGTTATCATGATTTATTTGACCGAAAGTTCGACCTCATTGTAGGTTTCGACCATTCCGCTAAAGTGTTTGCTTAGTATATCAGTTATCTAGGTTCCATAGCTTAGGTTGGGATCAGTTGCTGTTTTATTTTACGTCATGAAACCTTTCATGGAAATGGCCTACCATTTGTTCCCACCCAGTGCTATAGTGTTATCAGATACCGTGGATACAGGAGGGGCTCATATCATGTAGCATGCGATGCCCGGTAGTGAGCGGCTGTCCAAATTACATCATGATCGGTGTTGTACATAAGGCATCAAGAGGTAATACAACAATATGATTAATTAAGGATTCAATATACAATCTATATATAGAAAATTTCCTCAAGTCTGCTGCTGCTTCCGATTAACGGCAAGGTTCCCAGAAGGTGGATAGCCAAGCTGATGCGTTGGCGGAAAAAGCTCCCCGCCCGCTGGTCTCCGGAGGTCCCGATCAATTTGGTTCAATTGTTACATAACTGTAATTGATATGAGGAACAGTTCAGGATTTCTGTCCTGAACCACCAATTCAGTCACTCATCAGAAATTCGCAGAACTATACGTGTTATAAATCACATTTGTAATAAAAAATCTCGAAATTCGTTTCTTGCCTAACAACCTCTACCACACAAACGTCATAAATCAATGCAGTCCTATCTACACAAAACCTCAAACAAATCTCGTCCGTAACACGGAAGCGAGCTATAGATAAACAACCGGACAGGACTAATCCGGCGGTGTACGAGTACGATGCAAACTGGGCCAATGACTCGTCTAGACGGTGTCAAGTGATGACCCTTGCAATGAACAGATTACCCAGGCGAGTTATCAAGATGTGTGGAATTACCTGCATCGTTAAACGTTGAATCTCAATTATGAAATGTGTAAGGCATGTGTTTGAAACTACCACTGAGCAATGCTTCATTTTGTGATATTAACAGCCATTGTGATAGTTGCAAATTCTCTACAACCTGAAGAGATTTCTTCCGAGCAGATTAAGCTCTCCAAAGTAGTCCAATGGTAATGTGGCCATCCACTGGAGTCTGGAGTACTCATTTGAAAAGAGATTTTGTTTGAACCTGTTCTGCTTTTTTGCACCTCCTCTTACCATAATTATATCCACAATCACGGAGTGGAAAGGATGATAAGATTGATTCTGACTTAGTCCTATCATGTGATAGGACTAAGTCAAAATCAGTCTTATCATCTTTAACGTTTTAAAATTTAACATATAACGTTTGAGTACTTATACAATATTCTTGACTTATCCGCAGCCATCACTTACCAGTCTAGCAAACCTCCTTACAGATAAGATTTATAGACTCTCTCAGACTTGTTACACTTGATCCTGTAGCAGTCTTAGATCACGCAGCAAGCTTACTTGAAGATTTAAATCTTCAGATCAAGCTAGTACAGCTACTGGTTTTTGTTTCTTTCCAAAATGCTACTAGTTCTACTTGTCAATTGTTTGGTTACGATCATCAATCCTTTGCGTCTTACCTTCTCACATCTTTCTTTATGGTCCATTAGTTTATATTTATTGTTTCAACTGTAGGTATTGTGATTGGAACTATTATAGGTACTGTGTGTGCATTTTATGAAGCAGTTACTGTGTCAGCATATTAGCAGTTATGCACTTTTATCTAGCTTATGATTGTCTGCATTCAATTTCACATACTTGTTATTAATGATACGTCAATGGCCAGCTTAATATATAGTTATAGCTGCATCAATTCAAATGTAATTGATCACATGCTTTAGATTAACATACGGTAAAGTGTTTGTTATATATCATGGTGTATGATTTATAGTGACCGGAGCCTCTGACGTCAAAACTTTCTCAATTAGATGAAGTGGTTATAAAATTAAATTGATGCCGTATAAATCAAACGCATCATATACTTTCATTGCCTTTAGCACCTTTTAGTCACATTTCAATGAAGTTACATAATATTTTAACTAGTAATCAGTCTCAATGTAAGAATTACTTTTGTTCTAGGGTCTATTATTTCCCAGAGATTTAGACAAATGAACCATGCCATCGCTACGCTAGCTCGCTGGCGGATTTCAAACGTCCATCTTTTTACTTTATTTTCGTCCACTCTCTGAACCGAGACAAATGAACTGTCTACTACAAATCTCACGGTTGTCATCATACAAATCAACCGGCTATAATTTGCGGGCTTAGTAAACTCGTTTCTCAGATAAATGTGCTCTGCTATTTGTTGAAATTAAATAGAACTTTTTCGAAAATAATATTGTTTAGGTGTATTGCATTCCTAAAAACTTATCAATCTTCAGCGCAGTAACTAACTGCACCTGTCACAGATTCGTAGTTCCTGCTTCTGTCGGAATAATTAATTTCAATGTCATTGTAAAAGTATTCGGACCGGTTTGGCCGCGGTTCGATACATTTGGTTTACAAACAACGACATAAATATTGGGTTTGAGATGCACCATAATGATTCAAATTATAATTATAGATGAAAACCAAATTTCCCTTAGCTTATAATCCCATTCCATTCTTTAATATAGCTTGTCGATCATTAAATTATTGGTATGAGGCAACCGTTGAAAATATCTCTATACTAGCTTTATAGCCCGCGACTTCGTCCGCTTAGATTATTTCTTTTTTTAACCGACTTCAAGAAAAGGAGGAGGTTCTCAATTCGGATGTTTATATATATATATATATTTTTTATGTATGTTCGGGCATAACTCCGTCATTTATAGACGGATTTGCAAAATTCTTTTTTTGTTCGAAAGGGGTATATTCCGAAATGGTCCCATATAAATTTCATATAGATCTGATGATGAGTTTCGGAGATAGACAACGGAACTCTTAAAAAAATTACAGCAAATCAGGCGCGATTGCTGCTATCGCATAAATATGCATTGTTTACGCAATCACACAACAAAACATCAGGCCTGTACACTCGAAAATGTTACGCAGATGTATTCAGTATATAATGAAACTAAAAATTCAAAAATAAATTAACTTTTTAACAAAAAAATAAACCGCCTTCAAAGTACACTAAAAAGTATAAAATAACTCTTATCTGACACTGTTTTGAAGTGAGCGAAATCGCATGACGTGTTCTATAGAAAATATTTCGCTGACTTCAAAACAGTGTCAGATAAGAGTTATTTTGTCCGCCACTACGTGTGATATTGACAAAAGTTCACCTAGATTAAGAGCTCATATGCGAGGATGCTACATTAAACTGAAACAGTCCTGCCGCAAATCAACTCTAGCAAATTTCAGAGTTTTTCCCTGTGACTACAAACCTTAATTAGGAACTGTTATCTTTTAAATTCAAACGGAAGGTGATTTGGGATCAATGGTATACGCGGCAAGAAGACTGTTTCTCCTCTGGCAGAACCAGTAAATATTTTGGCCTCAATAACATTGCGGCGATGGACGATGAGTCTTTTACTTGATCGGTCCATCTTGTTGGTGAACGACCACGTAGTCGTTTTCCTTCCGTGTTCCCAACTATGATCAGATTTCCAAACTTTCATCGCCTTTGCGCACCATGTGGCCGAAATACGAAAAAATACGTTGGTGGCATATGGTGGACAATCGTGTTTTAATTTGGAGCTGCGATAGGATTGATGCATTGTTGCGTTTAGCGGTCCAAGGTATTTCCAACATCCGTCTCCAGCACCACATCTCGAATGCATCAATCCTTTTTCTTTCTCGGGCCAGTATAGTTCACGCTTCCACTCCATACATGAAAATGAGGAATACCAATGCTCGTATTAACCGGATCTTTGTTTTAATACCGACTCCTCTCTTTTTCCTGATGTTGTTTAGGCGAGTCAATACCATAAGCCGAAATAATAAATTTTGAAATTTTCACTCCGAAAATAAAGAACTTCATATACTAAATTTAATCCCCCTTTTCACTCCTTAAGGGTTCAAATTCCAACAACACCGATATTCGTTGCGTTAGTTTATAACCATAAGCTTAAATAATAAATTTAGTGTACTTCCATACACAAATTCATCCCCCTTTTTACCCTTTCGGGATCGGAATTATCAAGAACGTTGAGGCACATATAAATTAATTTTAACTTCGAAACTGATGGACTTTCATATAAACTTGCATCCCCTATTTTACACCCTTAAGGATGGAATATCCAAAAATCCTTAGTGGTTGCCTACACTGTGTAATAATATATTAAGTGACGTTTACTTTGAAACTGAATGACTTACATACATCCCATACCTTTTCACCCTGTCGGGGGTGGAATTGTCAAAAAAGCTGAGATAACAACACATCAATTTTCAATCGTCAGCCTAAACACAAAATTTGATGATCCTAACTTCAAAACTGACGGACTTGCATACAAACTTTCATCCGTTATTTTACCCTGTTAGGGGTGGAGTTTCCAAAAATCCTTCCTTAGTGG
This sequence comes from Polyploca ridens, assembly GCA_951394255.1. Taxonomy (NCBI): domain Eukaryota; kingdom Metazoa; phylum Arthropoda; class Insecta; order Lepidoptera; family Drepanidae; genus Polyploca; species Polyploca ridens. The sequence goes on from OX596252.1 coordinate 1,001,252, forward strand.
ATGCCTACACCGTATAATAATACATTTAGTGAAGTTTACTTTGAAATTGAAGGACTTGCATGCACAACTTCATCCCCCTTTTCCTCCCTTCGGTGGTGGAATTATTACAAACGCTGAAATAACTATATATTAATTTTCAATCGTCAGCCTAAACACAAAATTTGAAGATCCTAACTTCAAAACTGACGGACTTGCATACAAACTTTCAGCCCTTATTTTACACCCTTAGGGGTGGAATGTCCAAAAATCCTTCCTTAGTGGATGTCTACACCGTATAATAATACATTTAGTGAAGTTTACTTTGAAATTGAAGGACTTGAATACACAACTTCATCCCCCTTTTCCTCCCTTCGGTGGTGGGATTATTACAAACGCTGAGATAACTATACATTAATTTTTTATCGTCAGCCTAAACACAAAATTTGAAGATCCTAACTTTAAAACTGACGGACTTGCATACAAACTGTCATCCCCTATTTTACCCTCTTAGGGGTGGAATTTCCAAAAATCCTTCCTTAGTGGATGTCTACACCGTATAATAATACATTTAGTGATGTTTACTTTGAAATTGAAGGACTTGCAATACACAACTTCATCCCCCTTTTCCTCCTTTCGGTGGTGGAATTACCACAAACGCTGAGATAACTATAAATTAATTTTCAATCGTCAGCCTAAACACAAAATTTGAAGATCCTAACTTCAAAACTGACGAACTTGCATACAAATTTTCATCCCTTATTTTAACCCCTTAGGGGTGGAATTTCCAAAAATCCTTCCTTAGTGGATGTCTACACCGTATAATAATACATTTAGTGAAGTTTACTTTGAAATTGAAGGACTTGCATACCCAACTTCATCCCCCTTTTCCTCCCTTCGGTGGTGGAATTATCACAAACGCTGAGATAACTTCACATTAATTTTCAATCGTCAGCCTAAACACAAAATTTGAAGATCCTAACTTTCAAACTGACGGACTTGCATACAAACTGTCATCCCCTATTTTACCCTATTAGGGGTGGAATTTCCAAAAATCCTTCCTTAGTGGATGCCTCCACTGTATAAGGTATCTTTGTGCAAAATTTCAAATCTCTAGGTCCAGCGGTTTGGGCTGTGGGCTGATATATCAACAATCAGTTTATCATTTTATATATTAAGATTACTGTATGAGAGTTGTGTATAACAGCAAAATGATATCAAATATGCCAATTATTGACAATTCCGTTTGTTCTCCAGGCAAAATGAACGGTCTCAATGGGCACAGCAACGGCGAGGTGAACGGCGCCGGTGACATCATCACCCAGAACCAGCAGCGAGGCTGGTGGACCATCGGGCTCATCAACTCGCGGTACCGCTACCTCACCGCCGAGACATTCGGCTTCAAGATCAACGCCAACGGTACCAGCTTGAAAAAGAAACAAATATGGACGTTGGAGCCCGCTTCGGGGAACACTAATGATAGTAAGTGATTTTAGGAATATGTCTTTAGCTGGTTTTCGGGTGCCATGGATTGAAGTTATTGGAAATTGGGTCCGTTCGTTTTGGTGATTACCAAAACGAACAAAATTAAAATAGAATTAAAATCTTCCAATTATCTTTGGGAGATTTCTATGTTAATTTAAATGAAGTTTACACGTGAAATATTACACAATCATTAGTATGTAGTCTGAACATATCATTATTTATTAGCGATGATCAATTCGCTTATGATAAAGAATTTGTATCATCTGATCACTTATCATGTTATTCAATACTTCAGAAGCATGCAATACAGCTATTAAAAATGAATCGGAAGTATGTATATCAAAGGTATATTATCATAGTGATTTAGATGTGGTCAAACACAAACCTTTCCTATTCTTCGGAAAAAAGGTATGCTTACTTCACGAGCCTCCAATATAACAAAGTATCTAGATAAATGTTACATCAGCAAACATTTGCACAAAGTGTTTGCTGATATTTATCAAATTTAGCAATCGTCACGTATCTTTTCAATTGACATATCTGTTATGTAATGCCTACTGAAGTCAGATGTAAATTCAGGTTTAAAATTGCTGTTTAAATACGTTAAATCATCCAATATTTAAATTACAGGACGAATATTGGCAATCACACCTTTAACTTGCTCCCCTTGGCCACCCATGGCGCACTAATTGAGGCAAAAACCTCCCTCCCGTCCAATCCACATATGATAAAGGGTCCTTAATTTAAATATCTAGCTTGGAGCCACTGTTACAGCGGATTTCAATTGTAAATTACGGCATACTGTCGTGGTTGGTATACCTGGATGGGTCACCGTCTAGTGGTATTTCAAATCGAGCGTTTCCGTGCTTCGGAAGGCACGTAAAAGCTGTTGGTCCCGGTTATCACTGGCGGCTTGAAAACTTCAACAGTAGGTTGACCACTAGCCTACCTCCACCGATCCGCAGTGGGCACGCATGGTGGAGTATCTATTCATTCCCTTTCACCCTCATTTGTGAAAAGAGGCCTGTGCTCAGAACTGGGACATTATAGGCTGATGATCAGCGGGAAATTCAACAGATTTTTCTTTAAAAATCCAGCTTGTGTTTAATATGTATTCGGCTTATCAAATCATTCTTTGAAGCTATGAGCATCAATATCTATCGTTCAAGTAAAGTCGATATACAAAATAAAAGAAACTTGTGTGCAAAATTTAAATTTTCTTATTCCAGCGATTTGGTTAGATAAGATAGATAAATTCATACTTGCTCAAGTTGCTCATAATAACATCGATATGTCAATATCAATACTGCAAAATAAACATCAGCTGTTTATACCATCTGCTAAAAGCCGCTACAAAAGTCTATAATAATAACATTCATTTGTACACTAGCCTAGCATTTAGTAAACACGCGTCTCGTAGCCCAAACAAGCCACCCCATCGATTCCCGCCTCCCGATCCAATCAGACAGGGGTTCGCACCCCTCATTGTCAAGGTCTCCACAACAGCTGGTACAGCCCACACGTTCTATACAATATTGATTACTGGCTTACAATCTATGAGGTTTGATATGTGAACAGGTATTTTATTTGTGGAATTGCTTTTTCATTTCTATTTCCTAATGCTATTCAATCCATGTTGGTTGTTCTTTGTCTTTGATTTTGTGTGTGAATCTGAGACGAAACCGTGGAGGTGAAAGACGGAGTTCATTAAAATATCACACAAAATTGAGTCAATAATACAAACATAAGACTCATTTATTCAAATTAGTCCTGAGTTAGTAATAAACGTTACAAATTGACTCCACCGGTTCGTGATGAAAATCTATTTGATTTTGCTAGTAACATCAAAGGCATTTGTGCACCAAATTGTAGTCGACAGCTAGATCGACGAACCTTCTTCAAAAGCAAATAGTTCCTTTGTTGCAAATATAACTTGCTTTGAAGATAGAGCTATATTAATCAATGAGGTTAATTAGACAATGATGATAACCGACTGTATATTGGTCGAGTACTTCTATGATGAAGCTAAAATTCAGACGGTAATGCTGACTAATGTAGATCTAATCGCAAAATCAATTAAGAGCATGTGAAATCTCCGGAAGATGTTATTTCGTTCTATTGACATAATGTATGCATGTCGTTATTGGAGAACATCATGAAAGTTATGAACATGTTGTATCGTTTGTTTTAATTATATTATTTATTTATATCATATCTATAACTAGTACGTGGTCTTTTGATAAATTGGTGCCACCTTCATAAATTTTTGTTAACCTGATGCAATAGTAGATTTCTTTATAATGTATTAACGTTTATTTCAGAAACTTTTTCAAACAGTAGTATCTAATTGGCTTTTTAATTGGCTCAAATATCAAATACTTTAATGCCAAGATTACCAAAATTATATTCGTGAGTCGCTATCGTGTCTTCTTAACCCGATGCATAATTAATCACTCGTCTTTATGCAACACGTTCATCTTCCCGTACACCTCATGTTTTGTCTGAGTAACTGCTTGTTCTATGTCCGTTACACAGTCGATATATAAACAAACTGATGTTCAGATTAAACAGATTAATTGCACCAGATATTGTAGTGTCTAAACATCACCGTTCGCCGTACCGTTCGAGTACCCGTTTAGAATATTCATGTGTAGGTAATTAGTCTTATACACCTCTACTTTGACTTGGTAATTTAGATGAGTCAAATGAGAAGACTATATGAGGGAAATATCTGTGTTTTATTTTGAGATTTTTATCAAAACTGTACATAGTAGATAGTATTTATTTATCTCGTTAAATTCACGAAAGGATTAAAATTATATGATAATAGATGATGTCTTTAACACATTATGTTAGTTCTATTTATTTAATTCAATTGCAGTTTTTATCATTTAAAGAAAAAATAAGGTCATTTGATTCACCTTTGTAACTTTGCTAACGCTTTGTATGTTTTTACATATCTCAGATACCTAGGTAGAAATCGGAAGAAATCTTAACATCCTTTCCGGCAACACGCCAAATTAATAGATTCTGGCGTATCTCTTCTGCTACCTCCTCTATCAGATTTTATATTATTCCTGCAACATTACTAACTATCATATCTTCCTCACAGGTATGATCTACCTTCGCTCCCACCTGGACAAATACCTGGCCGTGGACTCATTTGGCAACGTCACCTGCGAATCTGAAGAGAAGGAGCCTGGCAGCAAGTTCCATATCAGGTAAATTGCTCATAGTAATGTGTACCTTGGTTTTTGTGGATAATATTATGTGGTGGGTGACATATTTATAGCTGTCAATAACATAAAAGAACTTTGTAAGGCCTGTATTATTATAGATGGAGAACAAAAGTTCTAAACTCAGGAATATCAAAAATCATTGGTGTAGTTTTCGAAATTAATTATTTTAATCTCGACTCAAAACTTGACTCCATCATTGATTGACGTTCTAAAATGCGTATCTAAATGAAACACTTTGAAAAATCATCAAATATTATAAAAACAGATGTCACTTTCAGAATTGAACCTAAAGCGAGAGGCCGCTCCAATGACATGCCTTTGTATGATAATGTGTTTGTTGATATGACGAGGGATGGACGAGGGTTATCGGGTAAAGTGCTTTCAGGAAATGTCAGACTAGATACAATCTTTCATGTTTCCTGGATGTGTTTGTAATGTATGATGTGTAATCCACTTTTATTATATTACTTTGATTTGGTATTGCCATTGTCTGGGCGGTGGTGACCTCTTCTATGGACTGTCTGCTTGCTTGACGACTTGACATATTGTATTTAGTATATTTACTTCTTTTTGTAACATGATTCTTATCATACCTACTTTTAAATTGTCAAAAATCTATCTTCAAATTTTGATCGGAACCATCGGAATCTCCCAATGAGTCCACTATTTATTAGATGTGGTTCTTTTGCAAATACTGTCAAAAAATCTTTCCCAGCCGTCACCGGATATAACAAATCATTTGTTCTCACACCCTCGCGATATCGCATACTAATCCCCGACTGACTCACCGGAAGTGAGGTTTTTGAACGCGCGCGCATTATTTTTATTTTGACTTTATGGTGTGTACGCGCCATTCCTGCCGTTGATTCGCAATTATATTGCACTAGGCGTTGTATGTTCATAAATAATTTATATGAGTGCGTTGGCCTATGAATGATACTATTAATCTTGTTACTACTAAAAAGAAATCCTACCATATCTCTTGCTTTATGCGATAAGTACCCAAAAAGTCCGAAGATTTTTATTCTCATGCTAAGCGTTTATTTTATGAGCAACTGTCTTTAATATTATGTATTTGCTGTGGTATTTGCTTTCCAATACATTATCTCACATTTCAATATTGTCTTTCAGCGTCTTAGTTAAGCTTAAGCGTCTCCTCCGTCATCATCCATTGTCTAGTATTATTGTTGCTTTGCATATGATTCTACTATTGTTCCTTATGCTTACGTATGCTCTTAAATCAATCCTTTTTCGTCGCTGTTTATTGGTTTTTCCAATTGTTACCAGTCCATTTGTTTATCGAACCATTTTCTTATTGAAAGCACTCTCCTCAGATAAACAGTAAGCGGCATGAGTCACGCCATCACACGCTGTAAATAATGGTCCTGAAAGTGATGAGTCATTCGACTTGCGTTCTGAATCACTTCCAGTGTCACATAAATAACTTCATGTTTCGGTAACTTGACCAAGTTTCAGAACATTCTCGAGGGTATGTGTACGTATTTCGCTGAAGTTTTTGCCAGTAATACAAGTGGTTTCATTTACGTTTGATTTATGTTACTGCTGTTTTTTGTGAACAGCAACTGCGTTGTTTAGTTTATTAATATTCTTTTGCTGCTTGGTCTTTTATTTCTGAAGTATCTTCAGAAATAAGATGTCATGGCTTCACTGGTTTATGTTTTATAAATGCACCTCTGCTTCATTTTCAACAGAGTATAAAGCGTCGTCCAGAATTCCGTAACTCAGTAATGCACAAGTAAAAGCCATGTTAACCTTTACAAACAGAAATAACCCCTAAATTTATTGATCCATCCCAAACTTCTACAAGTGCTAGTGCGAGAACATTTGAGGGTACAAAATTGGGGTTGATGTTACATTTTACAGCAATATTGAACTCTAGTCTGATTTGTTAAAGTTTAATATACTTTGATGGTGTTTAAAGAAGGGACGTGGAGCCTCAAAAGTTTTCAGTAATTTTAATGAACGCGTGCCACAATTATGTCCTCTAAATTGCTTGGATACCCCTGCTCTGATAATATTTGCGAAAGATAACTTTTAGGGTGCTATTTAAAAATGAGCAGTATTTAATTATTCGAATATAGCAGCATGAATAGTCAAGGTATTAACAATAGTTTCCTATGAATTTCTCTGTTTTTCTGTATCTGTTGTATTATAAACTTTGTCAAAGATTCTACCTAAAATTGCACTATTCAAAACATATTGACAGTCTCATAACCAAAATCAAAATCAAAAAGTCATTTATTCAGTTTAGGCCCTAGTAAGGCACTTATGAACGTTAAATTGGTACATACAGTTGAATTTACCACCGGTTCGGAATACACTTAAACTGAGAAGACTCCGGCAACATAACATTTTCTTAGACGATAATTTGATATTTTACTCATTCTGAACATATTTTTTACCGCTTTAAAGTATCCATAATGACATATTAATGATAGACCCCACGGTTAGACCTTCAACTGTATAGTGTTTTGCAATATCAGGTAATAATGTCGAATCCTTATTTGACTGTCTGTAATCAAATATAGTAACATAGTCTGCGTTGTTACTATTCAAATGATTAACGGGCCTAAACCGTAGGTACTTTTTTATTCTGTCTTATACTTTACAGTCAGTATTTTTACATTACTTGTTACTTTGTCACAAAGCTCACCATTACGTATGGAGGCGATCTCCTAAGTAGGGAGAGCAGAGTCTGAACAACTGAGCACCCCTCCGCTCGAGCCGTGGTGCATTTTAATTAACCACTCCAACCACGAGGGGTAAATGTTGTCTTACTGTCGTCGCCATTGTTTTCTTTTTCAATTTCTCTGAATACGCTGCCATTTTGCAACTTTTGTCATTTGCGTGGGTAGACTTGTTAGGTATTGTTATATCTATGTAGATTCTAGACCATAGTTTTGAGCTAAAGAATTCTTGTAACTTAATACCAGACATGAAATGCCACTACGTTATTTGATACCGCAACTGTTCTCGTGTTATTGTATGATTCACTGGAACTACAAAGGTTTACTTCTATAAAAGTAGATCTATCTATTAGTAGGTATCGCAGGCAGAACGTGAACAAAATATGTTGATTCTCAGCAGATCAGTACACCTAGACAAAGTACATTTGGTTGCGTTTGCGCGAATAGAAACGTTAAAAAATTTATGAGATTGACATTTGGTTAAGCTAGGATCTAGCTTTTCCTTAGCGGGCTGGCCTTCCTTGGCGGGTATCGTTAGTAAACGATCAGCCTTTGTATGGGATTGACACAAGAGATTGCTAAAATGACGTGATATTTCGATTTGAAATGTCAATCCCATACAAAGGTTGATCGTTTACTAACGATAACGCTTGTCGACAACCATTTTGTCAAGGGGGAAGCTTTACTTTTTAGAATCTTTGCATGATAATTTACTATGAGAAAAATTACAATCTAATTGTAATTACTTATTACAGTTATTAATAAGATGCTTTAATAAATTAACTTTTTAACAAAAAAATAAACCGCCTTCAAAGTACACTAAAAACTATAAAATAACTCTTATCTGACACTGATTTGAAGTTAGTGTACTTTGAAGGCGGTTTATTTTTTTGTTAAAAAGTTAATTTATTTTTGAATTTTTAGTTTCATTATAAACTGAATACATCTGTGTAACCCTTTCGAGTGTACAGGCCTGTTGTTTTGTTGTGTGATTGCGTAAAAAATGCATATTTATGCGATAGCAGCAATCGTGGCTGATTTGCTGTAATTTTTTTAAGAGTTCCGTTGTCTATCTCCGAAACTCATCTTCAGATCTATACGGGACCATGTCGGAATATACCCCTTTCAAACATAAAAAAAAAATATATAAACATCCGAATTGAGAACCTCCTCCTTTTTTTGTATTCGGTAAAAAATAAAAAATCCTAATGAACTGAAATCTTAATTGGACACAACACAATGAACCTATTGCAGCTCCCTAATGAAATAATCGTCCGGCGTTCGTAATTGGCATGCCGATGGTGCCAACAGCTTTTTGCTCGAGTTCACTACTTGCATACATGTCACGCACTTCACTTAACTCGTTTGACGTCATAAGTAGTGCAATCATTATGGTTAACTGTGGGTTAACTTGATCAACATTTACTCCTTTAATCTCTACATTTACTAGTTTAACTCTCCTGGTTTCCGTTCCGACACCATTCTTTCCATCATATTCACAAATTGTATCGGATTTCCTCAATTAGTGAATATGATCTTTTAAACTAATCAAGTTCCCCGTTGACTGTCTTTCTGTAACATTATTATCCAGGTTCTTTAATTTTCTATCTATCTTTACATATTTCTCATAGTTTTGTGTCCGTTTTATGGCATAGGAAATATAGTTATATTTAGTGATGTTACACATTTTATTTGAACATTTTGATTAGTTCTAATTTATACAACGTTCTTTAGTTTCTTCTTCCCACAAATTAAAGCTGATTATTAATCGTGTCTTGGATATAAAAATTAGAACTAGCAAATAGTGTCATTACGAGAGTTCCATACTTTTATGTATTTATTATTGGTTTCACTATCAACTGTCATTGTTTAAATATGCGTCTTCGTGTAAAAAATAATCCTGAATGCTCACCGTTATTGGCATTTCGTAGAGTTTCGAAAGAAGTAGAAATCTCATGCTGATAACCAAGTATTCTCACATAGTTCTTTGTCCTCAGTGTATCAGAAGACAACAGCGGCCGCTGGGCGCTGCGTAACGTGGAGCGCGGCTACTTCCTGGGCTCCAGCTCCGACAAGCTGACCTGCACAGCCAAGGTGCCGGGAGACGCAGAGCTGTGGCACGTGCACCTCGCTGCTAGGCCACAGGTATGATACTACTACATCATCCTTTTAGACAGCTGGAGATTTTAAGCAGCAAAGAGTAAATAAATCCGCATGTATAATGAAGTGGCTCTTAAGAACTTTTTGTCCTGGTGCTATCGTCACAGTTCTTTCATCGCACTGCTCGCCGACAATTTGAAGCTGGAGCTCATCTTCATATCCTTAACCAACTCGTTAATCCATGCAATGAACAATCTAACATCAACGTCATAGGAACATGCGGACGCTGAATGTTATGGGACAACGCTGTCCCTAAACTTGTTTCAACTTCTCTATGCAACTTCAAAGGATTTATCAATATAACGTAATTCCCTCATCCGTTTTGTCATATACATTCCAAAACGTAGGTAGGTACAACGGTATTATAATAACACTGAGGTGAACACGTCTGCAGGTGGATTGAATTCATGCCGTGGTTGTGACATGATACATGTGCAGTTAATTGCGTGATTACATCTATTTCACATTTCTCTGATGTCTTATGATTATAGAGACGCGTGTGTACGACGCTTCTTGGACGATGGTAGCTCTAAGTTGCCTTGGGCACACTAATATATAATTTGGATCGGATATTTGTAGAAGAAAGGCATATATTAGTTGAGACATGTCAGGGATAAACTCGTCTAATTGGTCACTGGTTGCATTTATTTCTTTTACATGGAATTGATCCGTAACATTGACATAGGTACCTAAAGACTTGAAAGAAACCAAGTAGAAATATGAAGGAATTGTTAAATGGCACATCACGGGTTCGCGAGTCTATTTAGCTAAAGCTCGGTTTGTGGAATCAACTTCCCTGCTTTCAAACATTTCTCTAGTAAATACTAAAAGAGTTTTGCGAACCTCTTTGCCACGTTAATCACATTGGACAATATCTTCTTATACAGTCTTAAATACTGAGGTTCTTCTGCTTAAACCTACAGATTGAAGACGGTATCATGTTCCCAGGTGAATCTTCGGTCGATCGGTCGCAAGCGCTTCGCTCACCTGTCGGAGTCGCTGGACGAGATCCACGTGGACGCGAACGTGCCGTGGGGCGAGGACACGCTGTTCACGCTCGAGTTCAGGGCGGACGAGGGCGGCAAGTACGCGCTTCACACCTGCAATAATAAATACCTCAGCGCTGCTGGGAAGGTGAGTTAACGAATATCTTAATTAGTGGAGGTATAAGATTTTAGTCCAGAGCAGCCTGTTTTTTATATATCAAGATAACGTGTTGTTTCCTGACTCTACAATCTAGGGACTTTCAAGGCCAGAGTGGATAGGTTTCTTCTGGGTAAGCGTGCTCCATCTTAGGCTTCGTCATCGTCCCTTATATTGTTTATACAGGTCGTTGTTTTGGTCAGTGACGAGCGACTCAGGGTAGATAATACAAATGATACTGGTGCTAAAAAAATATAAAAAAATACTTTATTTTTTTTAATAATAAAAATATAATAAAAATTGGAAAATCATGTAAAATCATGTAATCATGTATGCTAAAGTGTAGACAATACTCAACGGGAGTGCGAGGGAGTAAAGGGGTGGTGCGATGGCGGCTTGCGCCTAGCTCTAGTCTGTGCACGTGCCGAGTGACCATATTTTGCGGTAATTTTATTTCAAATTGAATAAGGTATTTCTCAACGCATTTATAGTATTTAATGGAATTAAGTCCATTTTTGGGAAATGTATTTTTTGTACTACCACTCCTGGGTCGCTTGTCGCCGACCAAAACAACATCCTGTATATACGGTGACTGGTAATTAGTAAACGATACTTAGACACATGATTGTACTCATGATAACAAACAACTTTCCCAAAGAAACAAATAGGGATAAATAACTAAATTAAATAAAAGCTGATATTGTATTCTTATTCTTGTTAGGTACTAAAAATACTATGGGCTCATGTGCTAAATTAATTAAAATAAAAATCTTTGGGAAAGTTGTTTGTTATTATGAGTACAATCATGTGTCTAAGTATCGTTTACTAATTACTGGTCACCCTATATAATAGGTGCTAAATAAAAATAACTAGACTAGTTGTAGGTCATAAAGAAAAAGCCCACAGTATTGAAGACAACAGTGTTAACAACACAATGTTTGTTATTGCAAATTGGTAACGCACAGGATTTTACTAGACTCAGATGTGTGGGCGGGTAATTAAAATATGTATGTGTTGAATACAAAGATACGTTTATTGTCAGATGGTTATATATTAACTTTCCAACGTGCGGCTTTAGCGTTAGTCCTCAGCACGGCACAGTAGACGTGTGTCATACGATTGCATATAATACGGTCACATGGTTATGTTCGATGTAACGTTTTGCAAACAATGGCCCGGGAGCCGGGACACGTCGTGCTACAAGACAAGGCACTACCATATACTTATCAAGCAAATAAATAAATGGTGTAGGTCCAGGAACGTTAGAAGTATGATAAAATCATTGGGAAATATATAGGTGAATTCTGCTTTGAAAAAGCTTAACTTTGGTGACACTAGATTGTCCGAAAGGCAACGAACTGTAGATGAGACGGGCACAGTACTGGAAAGAATAGCGAAGAAAGAGGTAACGCAAGCAGTAGGTTGTAAAGTGCTTTGAATGCACTCGCCTGAATGGCTCAAGTTTATTTGTCTACCCATGTGTTGTGTTGATATAGGCTTTGTTATAACCAACCCGGTTCCCATAAGACGGGCGGTTATCCTATGAGGATTTTCCCATGCTAATAAAAAAGAAAAGGCTTATTTGAGCGGCAGTACATTGGCATCCCTTTGTGTTTCAAACGTCCAAAGGCCTCTAAATATAGGTAGTCATTTTATGCCCGGGTACAAGCGGAGCTAGTACTATTTGCAAGCAGGTAAATACTAACGTAGTATATGGCCAGAAAGTTATTTCACTTCGTTGTGTTGTCGTGGGAAAGAATTGTGCATATTAAGTAGGGGCCGTCGATTGCGTGAGAGCGGCGGATCTTGACGGGTATGCGTCAAATCACTGCGCTTGCGACTGTTGTGTCGCCGATCGTCATATTGTCAACTAAGATTTATTGGATATGCGCACACTTATTGTTAGCACGTACTGTTTATATTCAGTTTTGCAGTACAAGCATCTTTTGAAGTCAATTCTAAGAATTCGTTATTATAAGGCGCTATAACAGCAATAATACAATTTTACTGTTGATGATGTGAAGTATAAAATAATGATTTATGGCCCTGCAGCCCTGGTATTGTAATAAGATAATTTGGCCTAATCCTGAAAAACAGCAGTGATAAAAACATTGCAATATAAATCATGTAAGAATTAAAATTAATTAGAATTAATCCAGTGCGGAAAATTCAAAAAATACGCATCGATTGGACCAAATTATATTTTTACGCCTTTTGCGGTCGTGATCATCAAACCGTGTGGGGGTCCGAAGCTCGCCGTTTTGCTCGCGCTTTGTCATCAAAATTGATCGAGGCTTCCGGAGACCAGCGGGGAGGCTTTTTCCGCCAACGTATCAGCTTGGCTATCCAAAGAGGAAACGCTGCCAGCCTTCTGGGAACCTTGCCGTTAATCGGAAGCAGCGGCAGACTTGAGGAAATTTTCTATATATTAGATTGTAATTGTACAAATTACAATTATATTTGATGTAAATAAAGTTACTAATTACTAAAGTCTAGACTTAGGTTTAGTTTAAATTTGATAAAGAAAGTAAGAATAAATCATCGTCAGGCAGTAATGCTTATAGAGGTAGTAGGTAGGAGGTGAAGGGTGGATGACACCTACATTTAAAAGGGAAGACCTTCCGCCAGGATGGATCGTGCCTGGAGACAGCGGTCCAACTGTGCGTGTCAGACAGTTGTATATATGTAGATTCTCGAGAAAACCTCGTAAGCGCGATGCAGGATGTATGCGCTATGCTATAGGCTTTGTATGCGCGATGCAGGATAATGTGGCGCCACGCCATCTATCTTTCAGTGTGTGAACTATCTCAGTGTTACTGATAAATGGCTGATAGATGTCGCTACAGGTATTTCATTGCCGTATTCCCTTCCCCAGCTTCTGGACACATGTACGTCAGCGTGCCTGTTCAGTGCGGAGTACCACGCGGGAGCGCTGGCGCTGCGCGACGGGTCCGGCGCTTACCTGGCGCCCATCGGTTCCAAGGCGGTGCTCAAGACCCGCTCCACCGGAGTCACGAGGGATGAGCTGTTCTCACTCGAAGACAGCCTGCCTCAAGCTGCCTTCGTCGCTGCTTTGAATGAAAAATATGTTTCTGTTAAACAAGGTAAGATTACAAGGTAGAAGACAGTTTATTTACAGTGATGGTAGCTCATTGGTAGCGACGTCGGATACCGAGGTGAACGAATCTACGCATGAGCGTTTTCGGTAAAGGAAAGCATCGTGAGGAAACCATAGCATGTTGGTAGTACCCGCCTGGCTGGCTACCACCCTCAAGTTGAAAATCTGTCGCCAAGCAGCTATCGGTGTGTTCCGACAGCTGCACTTGAAAGCCAATTACGGCTACACCACGGTAACGTTGGAGTCAAACACAAGTATATTTTTTTCTTGTTACTAGTGTGCTGTCTGCGTTTGTTTTGTGTTTATTATTATTGTTGATATCTCAATCAGTCGCAACGGTTGCGCAGGAGCCTGGCTGTGACGGCAATAGTTCTAAGGTTTATTTTCTACTTGACTTATAGTGAAGACTTTTTAACACGGGAAATCATGGGAAATTGATTAATTATCCACTGACCTATCATTGGCGTTACATAATCTGTACTTATCTTATTAAAAGTCACTGAATACCTAGTTGAAACACAAACTATCAAAAAACAATTCCCACGTGAGTATTCGTCTCCGATACCATCATATAATCAGCCAATCAAGAATCACGCACCGTCACTCAGACAGAGACAGATAGACAATATTTCCTATAACGATGGTGAAAGTTAATTGCGCCTTAATTGCGAGCTGTTGGCCAGGAATACGGATGCTAATAATTATAATGATGTTTCCTGTGTCTCCCAATGCTATGATTTATTTTGGCTGAGAGGAACTAGAAATCCAGTGCAGGACCAGCGATATATGTAGTAATAAATGACACTGCGCTTTGTCCATACCGAAAATACGGACATGTTTTGCATCCTCATTTATAATGCGGACAGCAAAGGAGTGGAACTTGCTTCCGGCGTCTGTGTTTCCTGACTCATACAATCTAGGGACTTTCAAGGCCAGAGTGAATAGGTTCCTTCTGGGTAACTGTGTTCCATCATAGGCTTCGTCTTCGTCCCTTATGGGCGGGTCAGTAACCAAACGCAAGCCCATGTAATTATTTTAAAAAAATACCCTGCCAATACAGCAACTCCTTTGAGGTGTGAAGATACTTTTTGCATCCATTTGCATTGATTAGGTTTCAATAGTACAAGAGCTTTGATAGTTTCGGATGGCCGCGTGTGTGAGAATGTCCTTTATTTAATTTATTAATGGTTGCATCAATTCCGCTGGAAATTACGTAGTACACACTTACACCGTAATTGCTGGCACATTGTTCTGAGAATCCATCCGTCCTCCCATTGTGCGGAGTTTCGCTTAATAACCCACATTGTTCGCTGATATTAGCTTAGGTTGTTTTGCAATACTGCAAGTTTTAACTAAGTACTGACTTGCAACTTGCAAGTGATATTTTACATTTATATTTTATATTTTAGTTATATTATACTTTTTAAGGTTTTTTAGTATTAGGTTTTTTAGTAGCTAGTAATTCTTTGTATAAATTGTTATATTTCAATCCCTATAAATTGTAAACGTTGTATTTATATACTCTGAGCTAATGTATACCAAATATCAAGTCAGTCCGACCACTGAAAGTGGGTGAAATTCGTTTTACATTTTGTATGATAAAAGTACAAATATCTATATAAGTTGGCCATCCTTGATTTACGACATTTTAGTAACTGCTTTGGATTGGCAAATTACAGTTTGTAGACAACTTATTCCCAACAACCATTGCTGACCGGATATCCCGATGCTTTGAATTTAATGTTCGATGCCTTGCAGTACAACAACAGACACTTAATTTGCCGCATCAGCCTCCGATAAGATACATAGACACTCAAATAAATATTTAGTAAAATAATATTTTTTTGTAAATTATAGGACATCAACGATTGTAGTACTTACCTATTTTATGTCTAAATCGATGATTTTAGCCACCGAATAAATTCACATTTCTAAGAAATCTGCAAGTACCAGGCGACAAGAACCGTCCAAGAGGCTTCACAATATAACGGAGCGTCGACCCGCCCTGACCTCACGTAACTACTCGGGCTTCTTTGATTTGCCCATTGCAGCCTTGTAGCTAGGGGAGACTTGGTTTGGGGACATTGACTCCTCAAGTCTTTGACTTGAGAAAGCCTTTGTTAGTAAAAAAGAGAGATATTTGACTTATTATAGAAGAATAATTTAGTAAAAAAAATATAGATGCTTGATTGAAAAAAAAAAAAACTGTTTGAAACTACCAGCAATATTTCATATTTATTCATGGTGTTTCCAGGCTGCAAAAGGTCGGCAGCAAAGTGGAAAACCTCTGGCATTAATGTCCATAGGCGATAGCCACTCACTTACCATCAGGCCGCTCGCCCCGCTTGTCAGCCTACCAACATAACAATATGTAAGCTGATAAGAAAGCTTGAAGTGAGATGCGTCGTCACGTGCTAGGATAAGCTGTGGAATAAATATGTAAAGCCATACTTACAATAGAGCGGAAGCGAGTCAGTAGCATTAAAAATCTGTAGTAGAAAACGTTTTACTGCCTACATGGTTAATTCTGTTGTACCAGTGAGTCTTCAATCGAAGAATCTTCGGTCATGCTTAAGTCAGATTGTATTCTTAGATAAATCTATACATATAAAAAGACTTGTCCAGACTGACCTATCAACGCAGAGCGAGACCAAAACGCTGGGTTTAGAATCTTGCTGCACATAGGATCCACTATGAAGGGCTTATTCGAAATTTAACCCCTAAGGGGATAAGTAGGGGATCGTGGGTAAACCTTATCCAGGTAAAACTAATCCATCTATCTATATACGGGGTGGATACGACAATAAGACTATACATGAAACCACGTAAAGTACTCGTAATGATCGTATACATAAATACTTTACGTGGTTTAATTTACGTATATAAAAATGTACCCCTATTTCTTCTGGTCACACTATAACTTGAGAACGGCTTTACCGATTTCATTCATCTTTTTTTTAAATGTTTTCTAATACTTCGTAGAAGGTTCTTACATTATAAAAAATGAAGTAAATTGCGCAGAAACTTAGAAAATTTAAGAAAACTTAACGACACTGGCCCTGATTCTGTTGTTCACAACTAAACTAATTTTAATGTCACTATGTCTCTTTCTAACAAAGAAAATAAGAAAAGGATGTAAGAAATTTAGTCCTGTCAAATTAGTCCAATGCTTGTTTTCAATATAAATTTAGTCGCCATCTATCGAGGTTATGCCTAAATACACGCAAAATAAGACGGCAAAGATTAATTTGACAACTTAAAATATGTTCTATCCTTTTTCAATAATGTTCGTAAGAAACAGATGAGATGTGACTAAAATTAGTTTAGTGCGATTTACAACAGAATCGGCACCAATATAAACTTCTCTAATGTAACCTTAGCGCGGTAGGGTAAAGAAGATGGCGCGGGTGAAACCGCCCGCGGAAAGTTAGTAATAAATAAAAATAAATTTCAGTTCAGGTTTCTCTCCTAGCTGTAAATGTGTACCTAAGGGCGGGCGTTACCCGTTTAGCTGTGTGACGTTTTAATGATGCGGTAAATACGATTTCAGAATACATATTATAGTAAACTAAACTTGTCTAGGCACTGCCTCATTACCCGCTTCCGCTTGCTATGAACCCGCTACCTAACCTAACGTATGATATATCTAGAAACGTACGTTGATACATATCGCAGTAGATAGTCACGATCCTGCACTTTCGCATGGTATCATCTGATTTTGTTATTCGGCTGTTTCAACGCGTGGGAAAATCTTTGTTGTTGTTTGTAGCACGTGGGTACTTGGGAACTGCTTTTCCCAAAAAGTTCACAGTCTGCATATACTCCAATGATGGGCTTAGTTGGTAAGATCAAATGTAGGTAGTAGCAATAGATCGTGGTTTCGTATACAATATTTAGCTGGAGTTGTGATGGAAAACAATAGAAACCGTAGTCATTGAGATTATCATATTACTATAGAAAAGCTACCATGCAAAGGTTATGTCCCATTTTTTTAGGGTCCAGTAAAGTTCTTTCTAGTGCTGAAACAATAATTAGTCTTCTAAGCAGTAGAAACACGTAGCGCTATCAGAACGTTTTAAAGTATTTTTCTCGCAAACATCGTGATTTTCACGGCTATTACCCGTTTTGTTCATCGTTCTACAACAAGTGTGGCCGGATGGCCTCACTTGAACGGAACATAGTTGTGTTGTGTGGCGTCTTCTCTATACGTAGTAAACAGTAGTACGGTAGTAGGGTACTTTTCTAGTTTCCGCTTTACTGGCTAACATGACTCTTTAACATTGTAGGAGCAAAACATTGGAAATCGTTTTGATGTATAAAATATCCATCCATATGCGATGATGGCCTCTTACTCGTACCATTAAACGGACCACGATGTTGTAACATTCTAAGGTGAAATATTTTTTCAATTACTTACTATTTTTTGCCAGACTCAGCAAACTAATCTCATTGTATTTATTTTATTAAGTACCTGAGCTGTTATATTAACTTTATGGCTATCTTGGGTCCAATAGTACGGCCATTAAGTACGCAGTAAATCCACAAAAAGCGTAACCAGTTGCTACTACAAAATTCATTACACTAAAGGGAGCATGAAACGAGATACGTAAGCTCGAATCTATATGTAGGTACAGTAGTACCCAATTAATATGGCTTACCGATGTACCTGCGCAGAAGTTACATTTTCAATGCGCGGGAAACGCTATTGGTCAGCAGCTGCCGCCATGTTAGCGCGCGCCGTGCGGAGGGGCGTCACTTGCGAATGAGACGGAACTAACAACTGCAGTGTATTATGAACCTTATAGTAGTGATCTAAGGTTGATTGTAAGTTTCAAGCATTCTTTCGTTAATCTTCGAGGCCATACTTTCTTTTCTGTGTGATCGTAGATTCACGACGCGCCATATCAGTTGGGTAATACTGTACCTAGTTGATTAGTGTTACCTACGGTGATTCCTCCAGGTTTTAGGTTATTTATCATCAAGCTGTGTTTAAGCTAAGCAGTAACCGTTATGGAGAAATGTACGTAGAAAGATAAAAACTACCACGTGGATCGTGTGCATATGCGAGTCTTTCCCCTTATCTATATATATAAAAATGAATCGATGTTCGTTAGTCTCGCTAAAACTCGAGAATGGCTGGAACGATTCGGATAATTTTGATCTTGAAATATTTGTGGAAGTTCAGGGAAGGTTTAAAAGGTGAGAAACATAAATAACAAGTGACGGAAAATAATAAAAACGACAATTAAATTTTCCAATACAAAATGTTCCTAGCTGTGAAACATTCGTTGTATTTTGTCTTTTTAGAAATAAAAAAATGTCATTTGGTTGTCAAATATTTATAGGTGCGTTCAGAAATTTGTGTTTCATAGCTGTAGTATGTGGTTCGATCTCTTTGGATCAAAACAGTTTTGTTTCAGAAATAAAAAAAGTGTCAGTTGGTTGTCGAAAAAAAAAATCTATTAGGGTAAAGTAGGGAAGGATAGGGCACCCCGCGAACGAAGTCGCGCCGGGCAGCTAGTTCACAATAAAGCTATCAAACGTTGATTAGCTAAAATTCCGAACTCATTACACTAATTTAGTTAAAAAGCGATTATGAATAAGGGGGTTAATGTTTAGTCAAGCAATCTAATGCGACATGATCAAGCTACCAACAGTAAACTGATAAATATCTTACTTATTTCAATGTTTACTTACTTAAAGTACGTGCGAGCCGTCAGTTCCCACGTTAAAAAAACACCTATCCAAACATTGCGTGTGACACGTTACCATGTTTTCGTGACAAACGATGACAAACTAAACCTTTAAGGCGGCCCTCTGTGGCCGGCGCAACTTCTACGCAAGCATAGTCTAAAAGCTTGTTGTTTCATCCAACGTAATGTTTGACTACGAAAAAAGAGAGACAGCATCAGAGCCGTCGGTTATCAGTCGGTAAATTCCGCAGATCACTCGCGGCCGCTTCGCTAGGTCTTCATTCAAGATTTCGCATTCATAAAACTTGTTCCAGGAGTATACTTCTTGTGAAAAAATCTTACAAGTTTGTGAAAAAAAAAGTTAGTTATTTAGAATCTCCAATACATTTGCAAGCCTGGTATCTAAATGTTTTCTTTACTTTTACAATTTATAGGTACATTAGATATGGCCAAAGTTCAGACAAAAACGCTGTTTTTCGGAGGCTTTGACTGAATTTGTTTCACACTTTTTTTAAATTACGCCGAGATACACGGCTAGATATAGTGCACAA
The DNA here is from genome assembly GCA_951394255.1 of Polyploca ridens. Classification (NCBI taxonomy): domain Eukaryota; kingdom Metazoa; phylum Arthropoda; class Insecta; order Lepidoptera; family Drepanidae; genus Polyploca; species Polyploca ridens. The sequence goes on from OX596252.1 coordinate 1,021,325, forward strand.
GATACTAATTTGTTCAAAACATCTAACGAAAAATGTTTAACGACGCCATAATAAGTACAGAGGTTTTGTATGAAAAGTATGACGAATTGAGTCCTCTTAAAATAACAAATTGGTATCAATATAATGAGATATAATTACAGTCAATATTCATGTGAATATGATCTTGCTCAGTGTAGGTGCGCTCGCGCAGTTATTCCGGTGCAAAAAACGAGGAGCGTATTGTAAGAGTTGTGCTTTCTATCGTTTCTACTCCACGGATGCCTGGCTTCAGTGACGTGACGTGGGCTCAGCCAGCAGGTGTTGGCTAATAAACTTTTATGGTTACTATTATTGATGTCCGCTCGCTATTAACGCTTCATGCTGTATGGAGGTGGCAATTAGTAGTTTTTGTGGAACACCTTGTGATTTACGTGTACAACTGAATGACTTGAAAATAGATCTTAGACGTATATACCTATACTGATTTTACTAGACTCAGATGTGTGGGCGGGTAATTGAAATATGTATGTGTTGAATACAAAGATACGTTTATTGTCAGGTGGTTATATATTAACTTTCCAACGTGCGGCTCTAGCGTTAGTCCAGACCGGAATGCCTCGAAGACAAACTTTGTAAGCTTTCGATCCGTAGAGAGAATCGTGGCGGGCGAGAGCCCGCCCTAAAAGTATTTCAGCAACTTGATTGGGCAAGCTAAGTGAGGCCCGCCCCCTGGCCATGCAATGGCTCACAGGAAACTATATTGATTACCTATTGATCTAATGTATACAATCCAAATAATATAGACACTAATAATATAATTATAACATTCGGCCATCCTGACATTGACGCGTCCCCGCGGCGATATTGTCGGCAGTCCCAATCAGCGGAGTCCCATCACGATGAAGTGGTGCTGTAAAAGAAAAAAAAAAGGGTCGGCAGTAAACTGAATAAAAGACTGACATATTTGTTCAAGTGGTCCTCTCCCAACGGTTTTCGCCCATTAGCACAATCATTAGTTAAGTTTGTTATTACCACGCGTTACTATTAATTTTTTTTCGACTTGTTTTTGCGGTTGGTCATAAATTTATAAAAAGAGTTTTTTTTTGCCTTATCACTCGCAAACTTTTTTAGATATGATATGCACCACAATCATTAGTTAAGTTTGTTATTGTCACGCATTACTATTAATTTTTGAGGAACGACTTGTTTTTGCGGTGGGTCATAAATTTATCAAAAGACGTTTTTTTTTTTGCCATAGCACTCTCAAACTTTTGTAGATATGATATGCACATGGCGCAGTATTTTATTCGGCCGGATCACAAGGTATTGCCGTAGTTGATTGCTATTCGAATTTATGTTCTTTTCTTTAAGAAATAGGTATGCTACTTGTTCGGCCGTATCACACAGAATGGCCGAACTGAAATAGGTTTGCTTACTCTTTCGGCCGTAACACACAGCATAGCCTTTATGATTTGTACCACACAGTAATGGCGAGGCAGACGCATATATAAGTGCACACAGCATGTAGATTTACTTACTCCTTTGGCCGTAACACACAGCATAGCCTTTATGATTTGTACCACACAGTAATGGCGAGGTAGATGTTTATATAAGTGCACACAGCATGTAGATTTGCTTACTCCTTTGGCCGTAACACACAGCATAGCCTTTATGATTTGTACCACACAGTAATGGCGAGGTAGATGTATATATAAGTGCACACAGCATGTAGATTTGCTTACTCCTTTGGCCGTAACACACAGCTAGCCTTGAGTAAGATTTGTACCACACAGTAATGGGGAAGTAGATGTAAGATAATTACGTACACACAGTCTGAAGTAGATTTGCTTACTCTTCGGCCGTAACACACAGCATAGCCTGGAGTAAGATTTTTACCACACAGTAATGGCGAAGTAGATGTAATATATAATTCACATAGCGTTGCCACGATCGGTTGTATCACCCAGAATAATTGACATGTATACCCACGCATCCATTACGTCGGATAATTACCCCCAAAGCTCTTTCTTCCCATCTAATCTTTGATAACTATTCTTACGTAGTTCGGCTATTTCGTGTCACTTAGCATAATATGTAGGTACGTACAATTGTATAACAAGAGCAATGAGAGGATTTGGGTGTTATGTAGATAAATATTCCACTAGTTATTTGTTTACTCAATATCTTATCATCCTTTAATACGAAGTATACACTGCAGTTTTTTTTTTTTTTTTAGATAACACAAAGAAATTCAACTTACAAAGAATACTGCTAGTATTAAAATACATTTTCTTAGCTCTCTCTCTAATAAGTCTATCAGGTCGTCGCGATACTCGCGATCTATTTCAGAATCTTGAGCTGGTGGAACTGTCATATATAACTCACCCGCAACAATTGCATCAAACTATTTGTACCCTTAGTGTTTATTATCATAACGTTCCTTCATGATAGTCATTGACTCGTTTATTCTTAATTTTGCCGTCCGTTAATGATTGTTCGATTAACGCGCTCTACCTGCGCATTAGATCGCGATAAACGTGTTTAAATTGTTTCTCAGCTGAAAATTCCTTAAAGTCCCTACTTGTGAATGTGGTGCCACGGTCGGTTATAACGCGTCGCGGAGGCCCAAATTGTGATATGATATGAACTTTTTTTTTTTTATAATCTCTGTGCTGCTTTGAACCCCTTTCACTGGCTTAGCAAAAACAAACTTCGTGAAAGCGTCAACCAGAATATAACTATGTGTACTCGGATTCTTACAAACAGGCCTAGGTGGTGTGTATTGTATGCATAGGAATCGACGCTTTTTCTAACGTGTAGACTCCCTTTATTTCCCCATAGTTACCTTTCGCATAAGCGCACCGTATACACGATTTTATGTATTTTATAATAAATCAAGCCATGCCCTCAAACCAGCTTTAATATTCTTCACATTTATCGAAATCTACGTATCCAATTTAGTCGTGGTAACGTTGTATTTTGAAGATTAAATAATTATAAATAATTTCTCATCGCGTTGTTCGTAATTATTTGTGATACCAAGGTTGTCTGTGTTCTCACGAAGTTTCTTTAAAATACTTTTATTTTTATTATCCTGCATTTGTAACGTAAGAGACCAATCATCATCTTCTAAAGCTCCGGGTTGCGATGCGGCTGAGTGCCTCTACATATTGCAACCGGTGTCCCGCTTTATGTTCTATTTATAAATCGAAATCTTGAATAAAAAGACACCAATGGGCTATACGAGGTACCAGTTGTTTTTTTTTTAATTGTCTTTCTAGTGCAGCGCAATCTGTTACTCTATCTTGACTGGAATACCTATTAGATATATTCGAAACCGCTTTAAATAATCTACATCGGCAAGTTTCAAGCTCGTTACCTGTGGTAAAATTGCTCTTCGCGAGTAGTGAACTAGTAATACGACTAAAGTACGCAACAGGTCGCAACTAGCCGTTCGCCCTGATTAAAAAAAATACAATCCAGTCCATTTTACTTGCATGTGTGCGCAATTTAGTTTTTACTTTTGGGTTGTAAATTATTAACACGGGTCTCCCGATAAGTTTTGTTTTTAATGACTCGAACGCGTCCCGTTGCGCGGCGCCCCATATCCACTCAACACTTTTTTTTTCAAGTTATTTATTGACTTGGCTATTTCGGCGAAACCTTTTAAGAACATTCTAAAATATGACTCGATAGACTGACATAGACTTCGATAAACTGGCGTACTTTGTGAATATTACTTGGACTTTTGATTTGACTTTTTTTCAAGAAACAACATTTTCAGGTTACATTTTAAACCAGCTTCCATTTAAAATTTGCTCTAATAAGTTAATGCCTTCTTCAGTAGTTGAAGATGGGATGTTTATGCCGTCTAGGTACAATGCTTGTTTTGATTGTTACTAACCGAGTGCAGGGCCGGCCGGGGTGACTAAAGCAGTTTTATCGATGGATTCTTCGGATATTTTACTTGATAATAACTTTGCGTATAGGATAAAAAAAAACAATCTGCCTTTTAATTTAGCTATTTGGTCATCAGTGGAGGTAACGGTCCTTTACTGTTCGTGTATTAAGGGCACGATAGTCGATACACACAACAATATTATAAGCATTAATGAAGGATGCACAACCTAATATCATCTCCCTTCTTCTTTACTAAGATTACTGAGCTGACGTAATTTGCAGAGGATTCTCTAATGATTCCGGCCTCAATTAATTAATTTATCTTTTCATGTACAATTTTATTCTCACTATGCAACAACCGATATGGTTTTCGAGGCACTGGTTCCTGTGTTGTGGTTATAAATCATCTCTATTAATTCACTAGACCCTAGTTGAAGATTCGTCTTGGCAAACGTACCAGAGTATGTACTAAGTAAGTTAAACAATTTCTTTTTATCTTCTGCACTAATATCGCCTACGTCAACTGCGGATAAATCGATATTTTCGATAGTTTTGATATACTTTCTCCGTTCGTATAATGACTTTACAGTATATACATTTTATTGTGGCATGTTTCTGTACGCGTGATAAGTTTACCGGGAGGCCATTCTAGATCATTTCTACAATATTTATAGCCTTGAGGAATGGATTTCCAGGCGACAAACATCAGTTAACAGGTATATAATAAGAGGACTGCTCTTGTACACCTAGTATAGGGCGTATCACTAAAACGTCGTCCTTGTCTACTTTACCCTTATTAATATAGCGATAGTTGTATCGGAACCGGCCGTGATTTTATGATTTATTTGAAGTAGGTATATCGAGTTTTCGAAGTAGTCTCGTCTAATGACAATTAGTAAGAGACAGTTATGTCACTAGTTCTTTTCAAATGGACTGAATTTTCTGTTGTTAGCAAACACACCCGGTTGATTTAGTATTGGTTGACCGATTATAAAATCTATCTCCTAAATCTACGTCAGCGAGTTCCACGTAGCTACTAATGTGAAGGTCGTCAACATGTAAAATTTTAAGTCACATATACCCTGAGAAGGAGTTATCATTCCGCCAAAACCGTCATAGTAATATTAGAAGGGTGGGGTATTTGTAATTCGCGAAATTTCTTTAACGTGATTATGTTAATTTTACCTATACTACTACTACTACTACTACTGATATCAACGTACGCCAAGGCAGAAATTTTTCCGATCATTACGAGCTGTCCGATCATTACGGGATTTTTGTAGAGATGTTAAATATATATGTAGTACCTGCATAGATTATCTTGATGAATTCGATGACTGCCAGCACGCTCTACATGTCTGCAGTTGCCGCAACTCGGTAGGACAGGTCTTGGCTGCGTGTCTCGGTCTGCGGCGGTTGAAGTAGACCCTCTTGAGTTGGTGCAGCCATCCTCGACGTTGCCGCAGTCTCCCGACCTCATTGCCAGCAACTCCGTTGAGTTCTCACCTCCACTTCGTTTCTTCTGGCTTCCAACCTTGCGGTAGTCCCGTAGTATAGGGTTTCTTGATTGCATTGATTCTAGTATTATCCTCCGGAAACCCCGAATCAGGCACGACAGGGTTCACAGGGTTGCCTTCTCCATCTTCTATCTTGAATTTCTTCACTAAGGATTTTTTTTAATTTTAATAGTGAGACATTGTCTCCCTCACTTGCTTCATCCTTGACCACATCTCTTGAAGTACATCTTTGTAGTCGGTAGTGCGTAGAAAAACCTCCTTCACTTTTCTTTCCAGGCACCTCAAGTACAGGTTTTTCCTCAGCGGCATACTCTTGTTGATTTAATTTCTTCGTCAAGGTACGTACTCGTCTCTGTCGTCTTTACTTATCTTCCCTAATCCATGTATATAGGGACATCCATAAGCACAGTTTTATCAGATCCCACTTCTGAGATTTTACTAGACTCAGATGTGTGGGCGGGTAATTGAAATATGTATGTGTTGAATACAAAGATACGTTTATTGTCAGGTGGTTATATATTAACTTTCCAACGTGCGGCTCTAGCGTTAGTCCAGACCGGAATGCCTCGAAGACAAACTTTGTAAGCTTTCGATCCGTAGAGAGAATCGTGGCGGGCGAGAGCCCGCCCTAAAAGTATTTCAGCAACTTGATTGGGCAAGCTAAGTGAGGCCCGCCCCCTGGCCATGCAATGGCTCACAGGAAACTATATTGATTACCTATTGATCTAATGTATACAATCCAAATAATATAGACACTAATAATATAATTATAACACTGAGCTGCAAATTTCAAGTGTTTCTGATTTTTGAACGATAAACTCCGAATGGACCAAATTGATTATGAGAACGCAGATCACAATTTACAAAGACTCATAAAAAAAAACTTATAATCTATGTTTTTACCTCGGTACTGTTAGAGCTTATTTACTTCAAACAAGCCCTAAAAATAATATTAAAGACACATAATAAAACTCTTCCAAACACGCGGGAAACCATATTGTTTCGATCTGTCAAACTCTTAACAGTCCTTTAGTGACCGGACACGCTGATGCGAGAGCTAGTGTTGTGACAAACTCGACATCACAGTACCGAATGGAATCCGGCAACTGTTTATACTTTTTAAGCCCTATAGCTTCGTCCCTCAAAATTATAGCGAAAATATTTAAATCCAAAGCTTCTTAACAACGCGACAATGTAGGTGGTCTCACCTAGAACAGTAATACCATGCAGGTCGATGGAAAAAACGCACCATAACTTGACGAGAGCCCGCGGTGAGGAAATTGATGCCGTGATAAAATTACTATGTAATCATATATGCATGTGTGCTGATTCCGATCGTAGTTATAGCGCCGGGCAAGATTGTCGCTGTCATTCACTGAAGGTAGTGAGAGGAAAATATGATAGAAAGTAAGGATAATATTGAATGAACCAGTATTTTCTATTCATATATTTTGACAGAAGGTTCTTCAAAAAAATCTCTTCAAGGTCTGGGACAGTAGACAAGATGTTTATCGACAATCGTCATCGTTAGTAAGTAAACGATCAACCTTAGTATGGGATTGACAAGAGATTGTTAAAAATCACGTGATATTTCGATTTGAAATGTCAATCCCATACAAAGGTTGATCGTTTACTAACGATGACGATTGTCGATAAACAAGGGGGGCTGGTACTGCAAATGTCCATAGACGGTAGGGAATTGTCGATTGTCTAGAATGACCCCATGGAATGACCATTTACCACTGTCCAGTTTGCATGACTTGTCAATTTTTTGTTACAAAAAATAAGTCAAAGTAAGAATGCATTCTAACATGGTATCATTCTAATAGGACTTTTGACGAATCAATAATGTGAGTTCAAGGGCGATGATAGCTCACAGTAATGTCGTAACGATGTCTTAGTTTTGTTACTATATTGAGCTAATCTTTCGGGAAAACTTTGTGTGGAAACCAAACACGGCTTTGTGAGCACTTTCGGAGAGTTCGGACACACCATCACTTACCAAGGTGAGATGGTCGGTCTACCAAGGGTTGAGCAAGGTTGTATACATAATCGTAGTAAAAAGGTACTAAAATCAGTTCTTTAAACCAGTGTTTTTCAATAGGTGGGTCGTATCACCTTAAAAAAAAACCTTAGTCGGGGGTCGCTGGCAGAAGGAAAAAGGCAAGGTACTAGAAAAGCAGGCCTCTAACTTACCTCTTACTTAGTTGCAAACCTTTCGCGGCTTTTTGCAGACTAATAAGTAAAGGTATCAAAATCTTTTTTTGCACCTGGCAACCCTGACTACTTGGTTGTCAAAATTTTCTCTAATATTTAAATATTAAAATTAAGTTATTTATATCATTATTTTAATTAATAAACGTAATAAATCAATAAAACACTAATAAATACATTGTGTGGAGTGTGGGTTTTCAAATTGGAGCTGTATAACGCCAGTAACAAATCAATAAAAAGGACCTGTCAAACAAACGGATAAAATTCGAACATAAATCGCCAAAAACCTGGGGAGTATTTTGTTTTAATTGATACGTGTAACTATAGTTCTCAATATTTTCGCTAATCAACTGCGTGTACGGTACACTACACATCGCTCACATACGTAACGTGAGCTACTTCCATCACACACCCATTGGCGCCGTAAGTCTCTCTTTGTTTGACAATAAGTGGAAGCAAAGTTGTAGACAATTACACCTGCCACAGACAGTACACATACTCTGAATACGATACAGCATAGGTGCTAGACAATTAGTTGATTAAATCGCTAGAAATACAAGAAAACCTATATTTTTTCTAAAGAATTAAGAGTAGGTAGGTAGTTACTTTGTTAAATTGAAATACAAACATTTATCCTATAAATATTTGTCTGTAAACATAAACTAAAAGGTAACTTCATCGTAATAAGCTAGTAAATACGTTAATATTGTAACAAAGATCAGATCAAACTCAGTAAAACTTCATATCCTTACTCGCTATTCAGCTTCTCTGTGTTTGTGTTGCAGGGTCTGTGGTTTCATAATGTCTAACATGTTGACACGCAAGGCCACTGCCCGTGATATGGAAGAAAAGCTCAGAAAGGCACTACTAGAACTAAAAGCCTCCCAAAACCTCTGTGACAAATTGCAACAAGAGCGTGAGGATAGCGAAGAAGAATTTAAAAACATTCTTAATCAGAACTCTAAATTAAAGAGTGAGTTGGCGGAACTACACAGTAGCTACGCGGACATCCTGGACCAGCGTAACCATCTTCAGGAGACAGTAACATCTTTTAGCGCATGTTGTGATACATATGACCAAGCGCTTAACCGCATCTCTGAGCTTGAGAGTAGCTTAAGTCAAGCTCATAACAATATAAATAAACAAAATTTGGATAATAGCAATCATGAGGTCAACAACACCTTGAGCCTGTATGATGAAATGATAGGGAATGATTCGTGTCAGCAGTCTGTCCAACTTACCTCTATACCTAATTCAATTTCTGATCAACCTATTTATGTTATGTCAAGCCATAATAAGATAAAAAAGTACTTAAGATTGAATAGATTTATTAAAAAATGTTACCGTAGTGCAGCCTTAAGAAGAAATAAACAAAAAAATCTAATAAAAAAACTTAAAATATGTGATCTTAAGTTAAAGAATGGTCTAAAAATATATGACACTGACACACAGCGATTGCTCTCTGACTTAGAGGACAAAGAGCTTTGCTTAAAGGATTTATTCATCAAGTATGAACAATCCCAACAACAAATTAAAGAACACATATTGGCTGCGACTCAATTAGTAGATATGTGTAAGTATAATGAGGATAGATTTGAGTCTCTCGTTAACAACCATACTTGTGGCTGTATGCATGTGTCTGCTGATGAGTCAATGCCAGTTTTACCTGAGGTCTTGCCTGAGATTTTACCTGAGATTTTACCTGAGATTTTACCTGAGATTTTACCTGAGATCTTACCTGAGATTTTACCTGAGATTTTACCTGAGGTTTTACCTGGGGATTTGACTGGGGCTGTACCTGAGGTTGGACGAGCTGAGCTGTGTGTGAGTTGTGATTCAGAATCCTCTTTGCAAATTAAATACAAAACAGTAATTTTTACTGATAAAATAGGAGTTAACTTTGGTTCCCTTATTAATAACCATTCAAAACAGCCAGTAGTTAATTATTGTATGCCAGGTGCTTCTTACATGCAGATTATTAAAAGAATAATACAAATGAAATTTGACAACTATACCACAGTTGTAATTTTAGTTGGTCATGGACTAGATGTACATAGGATAGACCTGTTTAATAGCTTTGAGTCCTTACAAAGGTTAGGGGTACTAAAAGTAATGTTATGTGCTTTTCCCTACTCAGTTGACTATACTGACAAACAGAATAGTTATATCATGTTTCTGAATAATGTATTATTTAATTTGACATGTCACAATGACAATATTTTGTTTTTCGACACTAATAAGTTTGTTAGTGGAATAAAATTAAATCGGGATTCACTGAAAATGCCTAGAAGGACGAAAAACCTGATTGCTACATTGATAGCTTATAATATTGATAGTGTTATAGTAAATATAACAAACAGTAGGTTAAGTGACGAAGCAATATTATCTAGTAACTCTAATAATATTGTGATTAATTCTTTAAACATATAGTTTCGACAAAAGAGAAGCCTAGACAAAGTATTGTTTTATTGCATCAGAACATAAATCGCTTCTCTGGCAAAATATATGATATTGAACTTTTATTGGATAAAACCCAGGTTGATATTTTATGCTTTACTGAAACCTGGTTAAAACCTGATATGATGCTCTTTAATATTAACAATTTCACCGTCGCCAGTGCGTTCAACAGAGTGTCTGCTAATGGTGGTGGATCTATTATTTTATTAAACAGCAACATAAAATTCAAAAATCGTACAGATATATGTAGTCATTCTGTGGAGCGCGTCTGTGAGGTGGCATGTGCAGAGATTGAAAGCTCCATCATCGTATGTGTATATAGACCTCCGGCTTCTGATTTTTCTTTGTTTTATTCTATAATAGAAGAGATTCTTAGTAAACTTTTCAAATCCAAAAAGTCTATAGTAGTTTGTGGTGACTTCAATATTGATATTCTTGTTACTTCATCAGATAGAAACAATTTTATTTCTTTATTCAAATCATTTAATATGGATCTTTTGTTTTGTGAACCGACACGGGTAACAGCCACATCTTCAACATGCATTGACAACATTATTACAAATGGGAGTACTTTGGATAAGTTCTTAATTCCTGGTGTTCGCTCGGATCATTTGGCTCAAGTTGTTAGATTGCCCTCTCAAAGCCAAATATTATATGAAGTAAGTAGGGAATTTAGACCAACCACAAAGTACAAGTTAGAGAAATTTAATAGTCATTTAGAATTGAGTCTTGCTAATACCTATTTCGAATCTGATGATCCTAATCATAACTATGAAACATTGTTTACTGAGATTTGTAAAGGATTTAATAAATATTGCCCGATTAAATCTACTAAGGTAACTGATAAACTAAAATTCTGTGATTGGGCCACTAAAGGAATAAGATTGAGTAGAGAAAACATGTATGAACTCTATCGTAAAAAATCAAACACAACTAACGAAGAGTTTCATACATATGTTAGGAATTATTCAAAAATATTTAAATTAGTTTGTAATAGAGCAAAAGCCATTTTCATTGCCAAAAAAGTTAGTGATTCGACTAATAAAATTAAAACGGTGTGGAAAATTATAAACACGGAGACTGGTAAAAATAAAAAGGAAGAAGACACAATTAACCTTAAAATTAATGATAAGTTTATCTCCGATAAATTTGAAGTAGCGAGTGCTTTCGAATCTTTTTTTTCAACAATACCTACTGAAGCCACTAAGTATCTTGCATCTTCACCTAAGAAAGCCGAGTGTCTCCTTAAAGACAATTTCCCAAAACATATTCCCAATTTTTTATTTAAGTTTATTGATGCTAGTGAAATATTAGGAGCTTTCAAGTCTTTGAATATAAAAAATACAGAAGACTTATGGGGCTTATCAGTTAAAGTAATCCACTCAGTTATAACTAGTATAGCACCTATTTTAGCAGCTATTTTTAATCAATGTATTGTTCAGGGTTCTTTCCCCGATTTGATGAAACACAGTAAGATCATTCCTATATTTAAATCTGGGTGCAAAAATAATCCTTCTGATTATAGACCCATCTCTATACTTCCAGCGTTAAGCAAAATCTTTGAGAAAGTTATACTAAATCAATTGTTAACTCATTTCACCAAAAATCAGATTTTACATGATCATCAGTTTGGATTTACAAAAGGCCGGTCTACGACAGACGCTGGTGCTAAACTTTTAAAGCATATTTTTGAAGCCTGGGAGAATTCACAGGATGCGGTTGGCGTATTTTGTGATCTCTCCAAGGCATTTGATTGCGTAGATCACTACACACTAGTTTTAAAACTCCAACACTATGGAGTTCGTGGAGTGGCACTCGATCTTATATCATCTTATCTATCAGGTCGCCAACAAAAAGTAGGTATTAGCGGTACTACGTCCTCAGGGTCTTTAGTGAAAACGGGCGTACCGCAAGGATCAATTTTAGGCCCTTTTTTGTTTCTGGCATATATTAATGATCTGCCCTATATGGTAAATGAATTGTCGGATATAGTTTTATTTGCTGATGACACTTCTCTAATTTTTAAAGTCAATAGGAAAGATACAGACCTTACGCAGCTCAATGACACATTATCAGCTGTATCAAAATGGTTTGCCGCCAATAATCTTATGCTTAATTCCTGTAAAACTAAATGTATAAGGTTTTCTCTCCCTAATGTTGTTAAGAGTGACACTCATATCTTTGTCGATGGTAAAAGACTTGCACTAGTGGATAAGGCAGTTTTTCTCGGCGTTACATTAGACAGTAAAATACAATGGGGTCCTCATATAGAAAGATTAGCTAGTAAACTGAGTTCCGCCGCCTTCGCAGTTAGAAAAATTAGACAAATAACAGATGTGGCTACAGCCAGGTTGGTTTACTTTGCTTATTTCCATAGTTTAATGTCCTACAGTCTTCTGCTGTGGGGCTCAGCTGCAGACTTTGAAACTATATTTATTCTGCAGAAAAGTGCAATTCGCGCAATCTATTGTTTGGGTCCTCGCGAATCACTACGAAGTCGATTCAAGGAATTTAAAATTTTAACGTTACCGTCACAGTACATTTATGAAAATATTATGTTTGTCCGTAAAAACTTAAATTTATTTGAAATTAATAGTAGCCGCCATAACTTCAATACAAGAAATAAAGATAAAATTGTGACACCTAGATTCAGGTTATCTAGAGCTAATAAGTCTTTTCTCGGAAATTGCGTTCGATTCTATAATAAAATCCCACTCGAAGTAACTAAAATGTCTTATGATAAATTCAAAGATTTCATAAAGCAGAGGTTAATTGACAAAGCCTACTATAAGGCGGCTCATTACGTGGAAGACAAGAATATATGGTTGTAGTAGCTTCTCTCTGCACTTGCATCCCCCTGGCTAAGTGACAATTGTACGAATAAGCATAAAATAATAATGTATATATTGTATAAGTATTTGGAAAAAAGCTGTAATATTAAAAGATCTTCCACAAAAAAAAAAAACCTTGCTGAGTTTCTTGCCGGAGTCTTCTCAGTTTAAGTGTATTCCGAACCGGTGGTAAATTCAACTGTATGTACATAACGTTCATAAGTGCCTTACTAGGGCCTAAACTGAATAAATGACTTTTTGATTTTGATTTTGATTTTGAAAATAAAGAAAATCATTATCAATTCTTTGTCTGTCTGACAAGGGGGTCGTCAGAATTTTTCAACCTGTAAGGGGAGTCGCGAAATCAAAAAGATTGAAAAACACTGCTCATCCACCGGATCAAACGATTACCTACAAATCTCTATCTATGTCTAAACGAAAATTCTCAGTCGAAATCAAAGTCATATTCTTACTGAGTGTTCTTGCAATGAACGATGTCACAAGCCCGTTATATGTATAATCGGTAAATAGTGAATATCGGAACAGTCTCCTCTCACAGAGTATCTTTGTGCAGTTAACAGCACAGCGCGGTGTAGCGGTACCCGGGACGTGCGCCCGCGCCGGTCGTCGCCCGATCATGCGCTACAATGCACTCTTACATCTATTAGGGTTGCAACTTAGCTATTCTCTTTACGAAATCTTGATGCAATATACTACTTCGCACGGAGCTTCAGATTTCAGAGCAATATTAACATTGTTGCCTGCGATTGGTAGCTAACGGTAATATGTGGTGGTTACTAGTCCACTTTTAAAGTATTTAGGTAAACGTACCTACCCTGTATTGTGCTAATTTGTCTGTATAGCTTTCTAAGTATCACAATGGACTTTTTGGCGGGAACTTGCAGAGTGACATAGCGTTTTCATTTATATTTTCATGAATTTGTGTATTTTGAGTTTTATTGCATATTATCGGTGGTATTTTATCCAATAAAGATCAATCCATGTGCACCAGTGAAGTGAAATGAAATGAATCATGTGTATCGTGCCTTTTCAAGTTGTCTCAAGAAGTCCGTGAAAAGTTTTAGTACAACCACCATTGTACTAAAACATGACTGTGGATGTAATCTGTGGATAGCGTAGTTGGTTTGACTTTGATAATATTTTTATAACTTTGTACCATGTATAACCAATTATTGTCATTCTGTTTGTTGTCCTGAATAAAATAAAATAAAATAAAATAAAAAGACTTTTATGGACAGTGACTGACTGAAGACTATGTGAACGTGATTTATTGTACTAGAACTTATAATATAACTGGAAAATGGTAAAATACACAAGCCGTGTGACGCCAACAAATTAATAAAAAAAAAAATATCACAATCCGACTACCTTATATTATTTTAAATTCTAACTCTTTGATTTTAAATAGTTTTTAAGGCGATGATAGCTCAGTGGCAGTGACGTCGAATGACGAGACGAAGGTCCCGGGTTCGAATCCTACAATGAGCTTGGCTGGCTACCACCCTCAAGTTGATAATCCGCCGCCAAGTACCTATCGATGTGTTCGGACAGCTGCACTTGAGAGCCAGTTCCTTCTAAGCTTTGCGTGCTTACCACTTTCGGGCACACTATCGCGGACCATGGTGAGGTTGTGGTCAAACAGGCATTAAATAGTAAAAAAAAAATAAGTCAAAGTAGCCACCCCTAGTACAGTTGCGCGCGATTGCGTTTCGTTCGCGCGGCAAATGTTCAGCGTCTGCGTCAAACTTGTCCGCTAGATAAACTCCCTTTGTCGTACTCGCGCCGCGAATGCCGGAGAAAGGAGTATTGTACGCTTTGAATGCGGAAACCGTGCTGTCGTCAAAGATAGAAATAGCGATCAAAGATAGAAATAGTGCCAATCGATATATGACTTGTAGAATGGCACGCTCTAGTATATTGCTGAGTTTCTTGCCGGATTCTTCTCAGTTGAAGGCCGAGTTGCGAACCGGTGGTAACTTCAGTAAATATGACCTTCATAAGTGCCCTTCTGGGGCCTAAATTGAATAAATGGCTTTGACTTTGACTTTATACTGGGTGGAGATTTCGAGATGGCATATTTTCGAAACCTATGTTGGGTTAGTCATGCTGAACAACTTTTACTATGGGACCAACACTAAATTCTCAAAAAAAAAATTTTACTTTTCATACATTATGATCGAACAAGGTTGACATTTACTATGGAAAGTTAATTTTTTTTTTTGAGAATTCACCATTGGTCCCATAGTAAAAATAGCAAGTCAAAGAAAAAAAACATTTTTTTTCTTTGACTTGCATAGAGACTGTCCATACAAGTCAAAGAAAAAAAAAAATTTTGTTTCCCTCGGGATTTTTTTAAAAATATTTTTTTTATTACTAATGACCTATACAATCATCCCTCATGAGGAAGTTCACTAATTTATTAGGACCTTATATTTTTATGAAGTATTAGTAAAATGAAATATAAATGTATTAAAGAATACATACAGGAAGCGCTCGTGGTGTAGCATGATTAGCCGTTCTTAATCGATCGACAAAGTTAAGCTACCACCGTCGTGGACGGTACCTGGATGGGTGACCGCCTAGTGGTATTTCAAATCGAGCGTTACCGTGCTTCGGAAGGCACGTAAAGCCGTTGGTCCCGGCTATCACTTAGTTGTGATAGTCGTTAAGCTATTTGGATGCCTCCTAGGCGGCATGAAAAATTCCAACAGTATATTGACCACTAGCCTACCTCCACCGATCCGCAGTGGGCACGCGTAGTGGAGTATTGCCCATTCCCTTTCACCCTCATTTGTGAAAGGAGGCCTGAGCTCAGCAGTGGGAAATTATAGGCTGATGATGATGATGATGACAATACAAAATAATGTTTGACTTAGTATAAGGTAGGATTAGGTAAGTAGGTACATAGAAATATGCATCATAATTAATGTGCAATTGTTTAGAGTAAACAAGTAACAGCTAACTCGGCGACACAATGCTTTGTAAAACAAACATATCCTACCTCAACGTCTCCGTGAAGTTTGTTTGCTAATGACCATGAGTTACGGTACTGCATCTTGCGTGTCAAAATCTCAAGAGCAGGCTAAGTGCTTGACCAATAGAAACGGACATACCGCTCTCTAATGGATCTTGTGTCGTTAGTTTGGAGAGAGCACTTACATTGATGAATTATTATTTACTAGCTGTCCCCCACGGTTTCACCCGCGTCAATAGTAGCCTATGTCCTTCTCCATACCATAAGCTATCTGCATGCCAAATTTCATGATGATCCGTTGAATAGTTTAGGCGTGAAGGCGTAATAAACAAGCAAACTCACTTTCGCATTTATAATATTAGTTAGGATAACCAATCCACCAGACTCGTAGTTCCCGAAATTGTTTTTTTTTTCATTTAAAGGGTCTATAATCATAAATATCAAAAGCGCGGAAAGATTGCGAAATATTAGGCATAGTAGACACAGCTTCCTTATGCCCGGTTTCTATAAACAAAAACGAATCGTTTTGCTTACCTATGATAAGTTTTTTTATTGCCAAACTGGGCAAACAGATCATTTTGTAAGCTAATTTTACCTGTCATAGCTACTTCCATATGGGAGAGTCTACTATGCAAAGCTTTGAGGTTTTTGCTTAATTATTAGTAAAGATATAAGAGTCTTAATTTTAACCGATAACGGTTCGTAAATTATTGAAATCGGCCATAAGTCGGAAAGGTATTAGACCGGATTAGGGTATTTTGGCGAGACGACTTTACTCTGTACACTCCAACAGCCTATACTCCCCCATTGATATTGAATGCAGATGATAATAAGTACACTTTGTTTCCAGGTGTTGACGTGACAGCAAACCAGGACGAGATCTCGTCGCACGAGACGTTCCAGCTGGAGTTCGACTGGGCGACGCGGCGCTGGTACATCCGCACCATGCAGGACCGGTACTGGACCCTCGAGACTGGCGGCGGGATACAGGCCAGCGGGGATAACAAGTCAGTATATGATTTATATGCAGTTGATGGATCGCGAGCTAATATTGGGTAGGCCCTGGAAAGTGCCCATCCAATATCAGCGAGACTCGAGAAGAAAGAAAGAAAAAAGATTTATTCAGGACAATACATAATGATAGTAAAAAATATAAAAATTAAAAAACAGAACGTTAAGAAATATCAAAACTAAACAAAAATGTAATGTTGCGTGATGTCAGGAATAG
Source organism: Polyploca ridens (assembly GCA_951394255.1). Lineage (NCBI taxonomy): Eukaryota > Metazoa > Arthropoda > Insecta > Lepidoptera > Drepanidae > Polyploca > Polyploca ridens. The sequence goes on from OX596252.1 coordinate 1,038,446, forward strand.
GTTCGACTCAGCATTGTGCTTAGGTCAGTATAAAACTAACCCTCGCGCTGGTTTTCAGTCGGCTGGATGGGTTCCAATATAATACAATACCCACAGATCATTAAGTCTGATAGGCCACATCAAATAAGAAATCTTGTGCACTGTGGGCTAACAGCGTGTTTTGATTTGAGCGGGGCGCCTCATATTCTAGTTAGTAGATAAGCTTGATGTTCGGGGGTATCCGGCAGATTGGCGTCTTTTTAACTCTCTTCTATAAGCCTTATTGGTCTGTGCTATAACCCATGACTCATAGGAAATACAACCACTTTAAGTTCAGTTCAGTTCACACCGAGACATAACGCGGTAGCGATACAATATTGACCTTTATTTACTATGCAAAAATCTACACATTTTAGTGAGAGAAGTGACTCGCATATTCGAATGCAATAACAGGTGCTGCTTGTGGGGGCTGGTCTGCTTAAGTTTGCCATTTATTTATTTACTTATTAAATATAGTTTCAGTCTACTTTGTAGTTTTGCCGCCTCGCCGGGGCACGCAATTGTTGTCAGTGCGATTAGAATGTAAAATTATGTAATGAATCTAAGCTTGTTTTGAAAAGAGTAATTGCTGAGTTTATTGCCGGCTCTTCTCAGCAAATGCAACCTTCCGAACCGGTATTAGAGTATTAGAGTTAGACTTTTCATAAGTGCCTGCGAAGGTCTATTTGAATAAATGATTTTGAATTTTTTTTTTTTTTTTTTTGAATTCTCTCTTTCTTCATTATATTCTATTCGCATCGCGTCTCAGTGTGAGCTGTCCTATCTTGTGGTGTAAAGCTATTGTTGCTATTTGGCAGGTCATCCAACGCCCTGTTCGAGCTGGAGTGGCAGGGCGACGGCGCGGTCGCGTTCCGCGCCAACAACGGCAAGTACCTGATGACCAAGCGCTCCGGACACCTCTACGCCAACGCTGACACCATCGACGACAACTGCAAATACTACTTCTACCTTATTAACAGGTGAGGATTTAAGATAATAATAACGTCGGTTTGACAATGGCGAATGATATAATCTGACATATTTTATCAGGTCATTATAATTAATAACTATTGACTGAAAATAAAAAGATTTTGTTAAAACAAGCTTGTTATAGTAGTCGTTAAGATGAATTAAACGAGCCCAAACTCGATGTGGTTATGTGGTTTTATTACGGAGTTCCTATGGCCACCTTCTAGCTCCATCATCAGATCAGCTTCACGTCATCATAATATTGCATTGTCTCGTGATTTGCATATTCGTGCAAAATTTCAGCTCAATCGGAAACCGGAAAGTGGGTCAAATTTAACTTGCAAAATTCCATTACAAACAACGGGACAGGTGAAACTAAATAAAAGCTTGTAAGAAGAAATAACTATTATGTTTTGATTAGTTTTTAATTAACTAGTTTTTTTTTAGAAAGTACCAATAATACTCCTGGTTTTGCAGGCGTCTATAGGCTACGGTAACCGCTTCGCTTACCATCAGGCGGGCGTTGTAGTATTTTTTTTAATAAAAATAGAAATTAATTTGCCATGAATCCTTTCAGTAAAAACCGATAATAACTTGGATAGATTTACGATAACTCGCTACTCCTATAATGCGCCATAATCGTGATTCTGCAGCCAAGATATCTCAATGGTAACCATCCCCCCCCCCCACAGGCCCATCCTGGTGCTAAAGTGCGAACAAGGGTTCGTAGGCCCCAAGGGCGTGCGGCTGGAGTGCAACAAGGCCAACTACGAGACGATACAAGTGGTTCGCGGGCCTAAGGGAGCTGTCTACTTTAAAGGTATGTTCCAATAGACCAGATGACAAAAAAAAAACAATTTGGTCCGTCTTTTACATTATCAAAAAATATTAGACACGTATTTTTTCATTTGTCAATTAATCAAAAAAAAAAACGTGTGTTGAAGTTCCGTGTGACGTCACGAGCCCCCACTCCCGAACATTGACTCGATTTATTTTGTCAATTGTTAATGATTTGGTAAAGCAAAAAATACGTATCCAATATTTTTTGATAATCTAATTAACGGATTAATTAGAATTACATTTTTTTTACCTAGCAATATTCCCTATTACTTGTTATGTAAGGAGGTTTAGCATCAGAATCATCAAATAATTAATCATGGATATAATAGCTGAACTTTATCGTCAAGTAATCAGGTTCATTTTGGCACTGACAATTGTCATGGATAAATTAAACTTAATCTACCCATCCATTATATGATTTACTTCCTTATTATTTTCCTCGTCCTGTAATGTTAATGTTTTATTATCCTGCGTTTTTCCCATATCACTAAAATTCATGTTACGTTGTTTATAAATTTATCAAAAAATTCAAAATTCAAAAAATTCAAAATCATTTATTCAAATAGACCTTCGCAGGCACTTATGAAAAGTCTGACTCTAATACTCTAATACCGGTTCGGAATCATTAAGTATATTGAATTCCTATTTCTTCTCCTGTTTTTTTCTCTAACATTACTAGCAGAATCATTGTTAGCACGATGGAGCCTTATGTAACAAATTGGAGACTTACGCCTCAACCACATCCTACGTAACCACACCACCACTATAACCTTCTTCCTCTTAGTTTTAAGTTTGGCACCTAAATCCAAGTTAGGACTTATTAAATCACTTTCACATTAGTCCTCAGTCAGTCACCGTCCATAAAAATCATGTTTTACTACAATGGTGGTTATTGTACTAAAACTCTTCACGGACTTTTTGAGACAGCTTGAAAAGTCACGATACAAATAATTCATTTCATTTCACTTCACTGGTGCACATGGATTGATCTTTATTGGAAAAAATACCACCGATAATATACAATAAAACTCAAAATACACGCATGAAAATAAAAATTAAAACGCAACGTTACTTTGCAAGTTCCCGCCAAAAAGTCGACCTGCTCCTTATTTTAAAGTTTGGCAACCAAATCCTAATTAGGACTTATTTTCGCCAGTGTCGAGTACACTGCAAGTTCCCCGTAAAAAATTCAACCTACCTTAATTGCAGGTCAAAACGGTAAATACTGGCACGCGGACAGCGAGAGCGTGACGTGCGACGCGGACACGGCGCAAGGGTTCCACCTGGAGCTGCGCGAGCCCACGCGCCTCGCCATCCGCACCGCCGCTGTATCAGCTGGCCCCGCCGGCTCCTACCTCGCCGCCACCAAGAACGGCAACTTCCGTCTCGCCGGGCCCGACCTCACACAGGCCACGCACTGGGAGTACTAGCTTCCCCATCACATCACATCATATGTTTGTTCCACACGTTCACTTATCGATGTTAACTCGGCGGTTCTAATTTCAAAATTTTATTTTTTTATTTCATTGCGGTCATAAAAGGGTTATTCAAGCTTCATATTCCAATTTCAAATGTATTTTTTTTCATTTCAATACGATATGGTTATGGTTCCACATTCTAATTTCAAAATTTTAGAGGCTTGGACTTAATTGCATTAGGATAGAGTTGTAATTCTATCGCAGGTTCCGCGCTTGAAATTTCGACTTTAACTTTATGCGTTTAGGTTTATTTTTGCTTGTCCCGAAATAGTTTTTACTGTCGTTTACGCTAAGCCTTTAGTTTTTTCATAATTAGATTGATATCGAAATATCCATTCATTTCATCGTTCCTATGGAGCCGTTGTGCTTACGTTTAATTTAATATCATTATCTTCATTTCAGTCGTTTTTCATTGTCATCATCATAAAGATTCCAAAAAGCATTGGTTTAAGTTATTTTTGTGGAACAAACATATCAATAGATTGAAAGAATTCCTGCGATCAAAAATAATATCCTAGCAGAAATCTACAATCAATTCATAACAACGCGAGTGAATCTCGTAAAAATCCTGTTCACAATACTCTTCCACTATCTGTTGTAACTAATTAAACCGCACGTCTTTTTGTTTGTGTATCGCAGTCTGCTAGATTGGCGTGGGACTTAATTTTATGTCGAATATTCGATTGACGTGATCAAGTGCGAGCGACCGCCTCCGTTTGACGCCATTTCGGTTTTCCTACGGCGGCCATTTCGTACGAACCACGACAAAATGGCGGAGTCCGAACGACCCAATCAGCTGATTCTGAACAGAATCCGCTGCCAATGGTAAAATTATTATCAAAATGGGAATGTCAGTCAATGTCTTGCATTGTCGTCATACATTTCAGTAAAAAAAAATGTAACACACTCTTCACGAAATGACCGATAACCGAGGCGTCGCTCTCAATTGCATTTAGTACGATTAAGATAATTACTGTCGCGCGGTATGTGATTTAATAATCAAAAAACATCGCTTCACTTTTTTTTTGTAATCGTAATATTTCTCCTTATCGGCAGTTCTGCCGCCACACCGCTTAAATTAAATTATATATTTTTTTACGTTTTGTGACCGTCGCTCGCTTGAATTATTTATTTTAGATGTACGGTATTTAAAAAAGTATGAAAGACATTGGAAATTATTTTTGTCGAAAAGTATTTATTGGATTAGTCTAGTCTATACATTTTTAAAACCAGTACTATTTACCGACGCATCGTAGGTTAGAAAGTTAACACCGTGAGACTGATGCCTACAAATCATCATATAAACATTAAACAGTAATTAATTTAAGTTTAACGTGGGATTGACGCAATACCAGACAAGTGCAGTGGAGGTAACTGCGGGTTGCTCAACAAGCATGTAACATGCACAAAGTCTGGCTTATAACTAATGAAGGTGTAAACTGCTAAGTTATTATTAAGTAACATTATATAATAAGCTTTGATAATGCCGCTTCCGACTATGTAATCGTCCATTCCATGCTTTTTAGTATTAACATGGGATTTTTGAAAATATTTTTACACGATAACTGTTTTTTGCTGGTGCGCGTGTCTTGTATATAAATGATACTCCCCATGTTTTGAAACTGTGTATTTGAATTATCCATGTACTTACAGCGTTGTGGGAAGCGTTGATATCTCCTAAGGTTTTTTATAATGAACAAAATGAGAAAATGTTTTTTTTTTTTACTAAGGGTGACTTGTACGTGTACGCGATATGCTGATACTGAATACATGTTTGTACGATAACGTCTTTGTAAACTATTATTAAATAAATTATAATCATATTGTAACACGATGTTTCATTTAACTCCTTCGCCATCAAATAATACACCATAATGTATTGAAAAACTTATATATTTTAATTAAATAGTTACATTCTTTACAGTTTCTCCCTAGCTAGTTTTGGATTTGCACATTGGATTAGCATCGATGCATTTTATTGGTCAAAATTAATATATTAAAAATAATTTATCTACAATAACTGATAAACAAAATTAATAACCATTTGAACCTGCTAGTACATTAAGCAAAAAAAAACAATCGACATGTGTTGCCAGTGTGAAAAAGTCAATAAATAAAATGTCAAAACCTATGTACCTTACATTAATTATTGCTATAAAATTGGTGTCATTTATTGTAAAGATTGTTTAATGATTGTAAAGTGGCAAGTTATAAATGCTCTTCCTAGCTAAAAGACTTATCCAAGTCGAGAAGTAAAACACACTTTTATTTCCACACTGGCAACACATGCGCAAATTAAACTAAACATACATAATTTACCTTAACACGATCAATACTACGTCAATAATGAGGGTAGTAAAAAAAAGTACACATAATTATATAGATAAGTATATAAAAGTGGAATATTTTTGTTCAAGACAAACACACGTTGTAAAGCGCAGGATCGGACTGGACGAGGTATTAACAGAATACTCGTCTAAGGTTACAAACACACATTGGCCCTGATTCTGGTTGTTTACAACTTAACTAATTTTAGTCTCACTATGTCTCTTTCTAACAAAGAACATAAGAAAAGGATGTAAGAAATTTAGTCCTGTTAAATTAGTCCAATGCTTGTTTTCAATATAAATTTAGTCGCCATCCATCGCGGTTACGTCTATATACCCGCAAATGAAGACGGCACAGACTAATTTGACAGCTTTAAATATGTTCTATCCTTTTTCAATAATGTTCGCAAGAAAGAGATGTGATGTCACTAAAATTAGTTTAGTGCGATTTACAACAGAATCGGCACCATTGTTTACGATAAAACTTTATAATTTTCCATCGTCACATACGCAGTCCAAAAGCTATACGATCTAGCAAACGAAGACATCAAACATGGGAAATACAAAGCGTGTTTTGTTCCCAAGGCATAAACAAACCGCCGCGATGGCAAACAGCATTTCACAATCTAAATGCGCATACCTTAAAAAATAAATAAATGTAATTATTGCATATGCCTTAGGAATAGCTACGCATGTAGGCTAATATAGATGTACCGTTAAATTGAGACGGAATCTGTGGTAGCTCCGGCTCTTTTTGCTATATGACATTAGAAAGAGATGGATGTGTCACCGTATTTTTGTGAAAACCGTTATTTTATAATTTATCGAGATTGTAGACTCGATAAATTGTGAACTGTATCATACTGCTTACAATATAACGCATTAATTTTCGATAGTTTAAAATCTATACTTTTCAAACTTAAAATTATTAACACAGAATAAATAATAATAGTTTCGTTCAGTGACAAGAAATTACAGCTAAAGATGGCGGGCGGCGAGGGACATATGACGTTCAACCAATCAGCGGTTTGTCATGGATAGATTATAAACTATCGAAAATTAATACGTTATATTGTAAGCAGTATGGTACAGTACACAATTTATCGGGGAGTTTATAATCTCGCTAGAGAGATTATAAACTAACGGTGTTCGCAAAATATTTTAAAACCTGGTTTTTACTAGATAGTCTTTTCTAACAAGGATTTTTGTTCTTTTTGATGACAGAATTAGCTTTTGAATGGTCACCGTCTCAATATTAAGGATCACTTATAGGCCCACTATATCGCAAGTATGTACATAAATAAATGTTGGAGGGCGACACACATATACCGTATTACAAATACTATTTAGCTAAGGCACGATCAACAACTTGACACCATAAACCGTAGTCGCCTTTATCGAGTTCGTTTTTAAAAACTATACATTTTTGTAAGAGACAAAACTAACAAGTTTTCAGAGATCGTAAACATTTTTCTTCAATAAATGATATTTTATACGTGAGTACGGCACGTAAAGTTTCTCAAGAAATGCGTATGAAAAGCTGATTAATGATTATACTGATTTTTCCAAGTTTTTTAAAGGTCTAATTAATTCTCATTACACTTAAAATATGTATAGGTACCTATTGTTTATATTTTGTTCTTTGAAAAAACTGTTTACGATCTCTACTTTGTTAACTTTTTCTTAAAAAATGTATTATAATTTGCAAGTACTACATTACAGTGTTATTTATCAATTTTTCCTTTAGCGATCCAACAGGCATATAAAACGAGACTAGAACGGCAAATGCTATTTTCAAACATTGTAAATGCTTCATAGAAAAAAAAAGTGCAATAAAATAAAACAGTTCATAAAATATCTCAATGGGTTTTAATAAATAACACTATAAAATCACGAACTCCGAACTTGATTACTTCACACCCGAATTAATTTCACTTATTTAGAACTAATTGTGGTTAGAAAACATGTCGACAATCTGTCGGCTCTAATCGAAACCCGTTAAAGTCCCCTTTTGAACGGATTTGACATTATATAAATCGTATTATCATAATATTGCGATAGCCATCTTGTTTATTTGAAAATCTTCGGATTTAAAATCTATACTAATATAATAAAGCAGAAGAGAAGAGCTGGTTAATCTCTGGAACTACCAGTCGAAGCCGAAAAATTCTTTCAGCAATAGGAAGCTACATTATCCCCGAGTATTATAGGCTACTTTTTATCCCGGGAACGTGGGTGAAACCGCGGGGAACAGTTAGTAGGTTTATATACAGCAATTTAATATGAGAGTTTTGGATGAGATGGACGTATTAAGACTGTCCAAAGATATTTATTAGCTACTCAATTGAATAATTAATTCTGAACTGATGAAACTTCACACGCTTTGACTTTCAAACTACCCTCCGTCTTAATTAAATAAATTACTTCAACAGTAAGACAATATTGGAAGTTCCAACGACGCATCTGACCACTATGCTCGCCTTGGTCTACCAGCGCGTTTAAAAAAAGGTGACGTACACCGATGAAACCTCGAATTGTTGAGGACTTGATACATCAGTCTACAAAAATGTAATTTCAACATGTTTTCTAACTACAATCTATTACAAAACGATACTCATTCAAAACTTATGTATCAATCATCAGGGACCATTTCAAAGTGTTGAGAAACGGTATTGAGTTTACATACATTTTGAATAAGTATCCGTAACTCGCTCAAATGTATGACTATGGATGCTAAGATACAAATGCCTATGGAACTATATTGAGTGCGTTTAGATATGAGCGTGGGATATTGCTGTCTATGGGTTTACCCTGTTTAAAGTAATATTTGGAAAAAAGCCAAACATAGTCAGATTGTCCAAAGAATATTTAAAAAATGTAAGCTTGCTTTTCTTGCCGGATTCTTCTCAGTTGAAGGCCGAGTTCCGAACCGGTGGTAACTTCAGTAAATGTGACCTTCATAAGTGCCATTCTGGGGCCTAAATTGAATAAATGGCTTTGACTTTGAATATGATTTTGGTTTAAAATTGTAGGTCTCTTTGAAAATCTTTTTTTAAAGAACTATTTCAATATATACAAGCTGTTTAGTTTGGATGAGGATTGCGTTGAAATTTTTTTTAACAATGCCATATTTATAATACTTTACAATTCTATATTTCATGTTATGTTTTTGTAGGTGGAAAACAAGTATTCGGCCCTACTCATGGTAAACGGTTCGTTAATTGAATGGTACCCTCATATCTAAACGCACTCAATTGCGGCGTACTACATTATTAATACACCCGACTTCACAGCGCAGCCTTTTCCAGTCTATAGAAAAAACGTTTAATTTTAAAATTACCGTGTACTGTCTATCTTAATTTTACATTCCGTTAACCTACCACCACGTAAAATAGTATCTTTTAGTCCAAAATTATTTATAGTTATTTATATGACATGATTTCGGTCACCGCTCATTAAAAAAAAACCTACATTATTAATTATATACATAGAAAATTTAAATAAATTGGTAATCGTGACAGGATATCAAATACATTTGAATCAGCGAAGAAATATCATCTTTCCGTTGTTCGATGTCGCGTGCCAAACAAATATTCCGTCACTCGGCCAGTGGGATTAAAAATAAATACACAATGATAATTGTGAGTCAAAAGACTTCCCAAGCTAAATTGTTATATTTGAAATCGTATAAAAATATTTTTATACAATAAATATATTATAAATTGACATCAAACGGAGGGTCTATATATTTTAAATTGGCAAATTATATAAAAAAATTAAGCAGCCACTATCAAACATGTTTTCGTCACTATCCCACTGGCGCTGGGTTTTCCATTGGTATACCTTGGAGTGACGTGTTGTGACGTGACGTGACGTGACGTGACGTGACGTGACGTGACGTGGCGTGACAACCGCGTTAGCTTGGGGCGTGCTGCCGATCGGCCTGGTAGCTTCTACCCTGTAATTAATAACGATATTAGTGAGGCTAATTTCACGTGTGCTCACATTGTTAGGTGGAAAATTAGATTTATGATTTTGAACTGGAATTTATCATACACTAGCTATCCCCTTCACTCGCGTTCCCGGGATATAAAAAGTAACATATGTCCTTCTCCATACCATAGGCTATCTGCATGCCAAATTTCATGAGGATCCGTTGAGTAGTTGAGGCGTGAAAGCGTAACAAACATACAAACAGACAGTAAGTTAAGTATATAGTATAGTATATGAAAGTATGGATAATTCCAATCTCAAATATTACATGTATTTAATGTTTCTCTGGCGGTTAATTACACAATGAGTTTTATAATTTGTGTAACTTTTATCCACTAAGAAAAACTAATTGTAAGCGGAAAGTCACAAATTATTTAAAATCGCTAACTATGAAGACACTGAAATAATGCTACGCCCTCCAATCTAAACTGATAAAATTCCCTGTTACCCTGGTATGATTTTCTATGCTTCTTGTTCTGGCTTGCCTCTCAACTAACGTTTGACAAATAACAGGTGGAGATTTCGGGATGGTATATTTTCGAAACCTATGTTGGTTTAGTTGGTTGGTTGGGTTGTTTCTAAACAACTTTTACAATGGGACGAATAGTGAATTCTCAAAAAAAAAAACATACAAAATGTCAACCTTGCTCGATCGTAATGTATGAAAAGTAATAATTTTCTTTTTTTGAATTATCCACCAAGTATACACCACACCCAAACACCCTACAGATTAATTCCGTGTATCTTCCCGTTCTACCATATCGCATCTTGGTGTGAGCTGACCCTTAAAGCTTGAAATAAAATCAAATACATTAGTGATACATTATAAGGTGCATACCTGTGAGCGGATGCGGCTAGGAGAGGAACGGATTGGGCGTCTGCCTCGTGTGTGTGGGCTGTGGGGCGTGGGGGACGTGCGGGGGGGACCAGGGGGACGACGCGCGCGCCGCGGGGGCCCACGGGTCCGCCGCCGGACCGGACGTGAACCCGACCGGGCCCGCTACCGGACCGCCGACCGGACCGATACCGGCGGGGAACGCTGGCGATGAGCTCGGAAACGCGAGCCCCGTGAGGCCCATCTGTTGCTGCTTCAGCTCGTTTATCGTTAATTTTGCCTGTCGAAGATAATATATATATATAATTAATTGTTTTTTAGGGTTCCGTACTCGAAGGGTGCCAAGCGGGACCCTATTACTAAGACTCCGTTGTCCGTCCGTCCGTCTTTCTCTCAGTGGGCCTGTATGTGTGTATCTCATGAACGGTAATAGGTAAACAGCTGAAATTTACAGAGAATATGTATTTTTATTGCCGCTATAACAACAAGTAATAAAAATTAAATAATAATAAAAATTAAAGGGGTTGCCCATACAACAAACGTATTTTTTTGGTATTTTGTTTTCATAGCCCCATTTTGGCACCTTTTACAAAGAAAACAAAATTGATTTTTCATTCGCAAGGTTGCTAATCCAAGCAATATCAAATCGGTACCGTTGAACTTATGAACGAAGAAAATAATGAAACCAAGGTTGCACAGAACAGAACAAGTATTTACCGGCTGTGGTGGTGCGAAGGCGTTTTTCTGTATCTGCGTGGGTTCGTGCGCGAACGGGTTGGTGGGGTTGGGATCGGGCGGCGCGGCCAGCAGCCGCTCCAGGTTCACCAGCGAGCTGTTCTCGCCCAGGAACCACCCGGGGGACTTCTTCACCGCACCTGCACCCACCCCCGCACCCACACCCGCGCCCAAGCTTGGGGCCGCCACACTAGGGGCTAAGTTGTCACCTAGAAAAAAAGAAAATATGTTTAATTCATGACAACATACATTAACCCATCATGAGTTTCTTGCCGGAGTCTTCTCAGTTTAAGTGTATTCCGAACCGGTGGTAAATTCAACTGTATGTACCTATATAAAGTTCATAAGTGCCTTACTAGGGCCTAAACTGAATAAATGACTTTTTGATTTTGATTTTGACCCGTTGGTTCTCGCGAGAGACGCGCGTTAAGGCGGCCCTCTGTGGCCGGAGCAACTTCAACGCAAGCATAGTCTAAAAGCTTGTTGTTTCATCCAACGTAATGTTTGACTGCGACAAAAGAGAGACAGCATCAGAGCCGTCGATTATCAGTCGGTAAATTCCGCTGATCACTCGAGGCCGCTTCGCTAGGTCGTCATTCATGATTTCGCATATCATAAAACTTGTTTCAGTATACTTCTTTTGTTGCGTATACTTCTTGTGAAAAAATCTTACAAGTTTGTGAAAAAAAAGTTAGTTATTTAGAATCTAGAAATACATTTGCAAGCCTGGTATGTAAATGTTTTCTTTACTTTTAAAATTTATAGGTACGAGGGTGGATTGAAAAGTTCGCGGCCTCAGCAAGAAAACAATATAAAATATAAGCAAAAGTAATTTTATTTTTCCACGTAATCTCCACTTAACTCTATGCACTTCTTCCATCTGGTTTCCAACGCCTGTATGCCGGTCATAAAAAAAGTTTCTTCAAGGCCTTCAAAAAAGTCACCCACCGCAGCTTCGACCTCCTCATTTGATGAAAATTTTTGACCTCCAAGGTGTTTTTTTAGGTTTGGGAATAAATGAAAGTCTGAAGGTGCCAAATCAGGGGAATAGGCGGGATGGGGCAGTAATTCAAAGCCACAATCACGAATTTGAGCCATAGATTCAACAGACGTGTGAACGCGTGCATTATCCTGATGGAACAACACTTTCTTGCTGAGTAATCCTGGCCTTTTCTCTTTGATTGTTTCACGCAAGCGACGTAAGAGGGTGCAGTAATAAGCCGAGTTTATAGTTTCACCTTTTGCAAGGTAGTCCACCATGATGACACCCTTAGCATCCCAAAAAACTGACGCCATCACCTTGCCAGCTGACAAAATTGTTTTGGCTTTTTTTGGAGTCGGTTCATCAGGTTTTTTCCACTGCTTGGATTGCTGTTTTGACTCTGGGGTGTAGTGGTGTACCCAAGTTTCATCCATTGTTACAAATCTGTCCAAAAAATCTTGTGGATCAGCCTCAAACATTTCCAAACAGTCGCGAGAAATCGTGAGGCGTATTCGTTTTTGTTCGACTGAAAGCAATCTGGGTACCCACCGCGCAGAAACCTTAGAAAATCCAAGTTCATTGACTATGATGTTTTGTGTTCGTTCATACGAGATGCCAATAGTGTCTGCAATCTCCCTGATGGTCAATCTCCGATCTGTCAATATCAGATCACAGATTTTCCCGATGTTTTCTTCAGTCGTAGACGTCATAGGCCGGCCAGAGCGAGGGTCATCTTCAATACTCTCTCGTCCGCGTTTAAATTCAGCAACCCACTTTTTCACAGTCGTATACGACGGAGCAGATTCCCCCAATGTTGTTGACATATCTTCGTGAATCTCTTTTGGAGTTAGTTTTTTTTTAAACAGGTATTTGATGACCGCACGTTGCTCAATTTTCTCCATTCTTTAAAAACGCTGCACAAAGGTTCACAAAATTCAGTCTAATTTAAATACAGTTAATGCTATTGCGATAGAATTTTACAATTTGACAACCAGAGAGTAAACTAATCGAATGAGGTCAGTTACATTAAAATAGTTTAAGTATTTATGTTTTAGGCCGCGAACTTTTCAATCCACCCTCGTACATTAGATATAGCCAAAGTTCAGGTAAAATTTGAGCAAAAACGCTGTTTTTCGGAGGCTTTTACTGAATTAGTTTCACACTTTTTTTAATTTCGCCTAGATACACGGCTAGATATAGTGCACAAGATACTAATTTGTACAAAACATCTAACGAAAAATGTTTAACAACGCCATAATAAGTACAGAGGTTTTGTATGAAAAGAATGGCGACTTGAGTGCTCTTAAAAAAAAATTCGAAATCATTTATTCAAATAGACCTTCGCAGGCACTTATGAAAACTCTGACTCTAATACCGGTTCGGAAGGTTGCATTTGCTGAGAAGAGCCGGCAATAAACTCAGCAATTACTCTTTTCAAAACAAGCTTAGATTCACTACATAATATTTACATTCTAATCGCACTGACAACAATTGCGTGCCCCGGCGAGGCGGCAAAACTACAAAGTAGACTGACTCAATATTTAATAAGTAAATCAATAGTAAACTCGATGCAGACCAGGGGCCCAATTCTCACTTCCCTCGAACTAGCCTTCGAATCGAACTTACGGTTCGAGTCCTATTCGACTGTAAAATTTCGAGGGGCGGAGTCAATTCGAACGGTCCCGACCAATCAACGCTCTAGTTGACTGGTTTCCCTTCTAAATATGCCGGCCTTGAAATTGCCAGAATAACGTAACGTTCGTAAAAGTTAGAATTCGTGCTTTTTTCGATCGAGCGATCAGCTGCCCTAAAAACGTAGAGTTACGCAATATTGCTGAAAGGAATTCATTTCCCGAATTCCCAGCAGATCTGACGCAATTCCTATAAATTTTGGTAAAATGGTCACTAATTTCATGCAATTCAATTCATTAGCTGATTCTAATTTGATATTAATGTTACAACACCAAAAATAAAAAACCGTAATTTACCGGTAAGTTTTTCTATTATCATTTTTAAGTCGTAAGAAAGAACTAATAGAGAATTCACGTATTAAAATTATGATCTTAAACATTTGTAACTATAAACCGTTTATAAAACTGCAATTACGTATCTAAAATGGGAATTTATAAATGATTAAGAAAATATTTTCAGCTTCGACTGGTAATAATAAGTTTGCTAGTCTATGGTCGGTCGATGTCACTAAGTTATATATTTTACCTACATAAAGGTGGTAAATAATACTAATATCTTTTGAATTTTATCAAAAGTTCTTTATATAAGATAAATTCCGTCATTATTTAGTCTAAATAATGGATTATTATGAATAAACAATCACGTGAAATGTGCAGGGAAGAAAATTTCTGTGTAGTACAAATAACAAGACGAAACATTTCGTTCATTCGTTATGAAGACTTTTTAACTAAAAAAAGCCGAGTATTTGCGAAGACAAAGGAGTAATTGCATAAATATCCTCTATACATGATAAATCATTATGAGGACATTTCACCAGAGTTCCATGTTGAAGTTTCTAGTTTTATGAGAGTGAGTTCGTAAATATCATCAATAACAGCATAATGTAGCATATTCCCAACCTAATCTCAACAAAAGAATATACTATTATTTCTATTTATACCATAAATTATTGAATTATAAGCCCCAAATAATATGTTCAACAGAAACTAGGATTTTTTTATATGAAACATGCAATGCATGTAAAGTGCATAACTAAGACCATTATTAACTTTCCCTTGTTAGATAGGTGGTAGGTTAGGTAGATGATACCTACTAAGCATGATGTCAAACAATAATATAATCAACAAATAATATTACTTTCAGGTTATAAATTACCCGAAGATAAAGATAATTGTACATGGGATTACCAAAAGGATATTTATATTATAATTACTTTGGCATCTGTCATCATCATGCTGCTAATATGATGGGGAAAGGACCACAGAGAATTTGGGAGTTGGCGTTCATGCCGTAACATTACCTACACTAAACTATAATGTTGATAATACTGTAATAAAAGTTACGCTGATTTATTTACTTTTGTCTTTTATTTAACCTAAACAAACACGCAACCCCTTTGTGTATCTCTTTGTGTCACTGTGATGTCTTCGGCAATATATACCAACACAGATATATATATACTCTAGTAATACCTTTGATAGAAAGTAGATCTGCGGATATAATTCCTCAAAACGCTAAAGCTTATTCTATCAAAATTTAAGCTGCAGATCTTAAAGCTTTTTGTTATTATTAGTTCTAATCTTTATAAAAAATCAAATGTATAAGAAACTAGTCAGTTGCATGTAGCATGCAGTCGCATGACAGATGCACGCACAGCTCAAACCGCAGAGTACAGAGATACTTGAACTTTTGCACACATGTTCCTTATAACATAGGCAACTACTAAGGTCTTTTCGAAATTCAACCCCTATGGGGATAAAAGGGGTTTCTGGGTGGAAAAATAGTATAATATTAATCATGTAAAAATTACGATAGTACTATGTTAGGTTATCACAAAATTGATGGTAAAAGAACTTTATTGGTAGCCAATAGCTTTTAACATTCCACAAAATGGTTTATGGGTGTTAGAAAAACATCGAAATTCCCTCATTATTCATTGATTTTCAACAAAATCTTTAAATTGAATTGTAATAAGTTGCTCCTCGGTATCCTCTTATGATTCTACTGTTTGACACAAAAGCAATTCCTATTTAGTGAGCCATTTTACGAATCTCCATAGAAAACTGTCAAAAAAATGAATTGCAGAATTAGAATCGTATTGAGATCATATCCTGAATTGCCTACTAAGTGACCATTTTACGATTTGTAATTCAATTCCTAATGGGAACTCAATCCGATTCGGCATTTCCTTCCTTTTTAGCCCCCCAGTTTCGATTGGGTGAGAATTGGGCCCCAGCCCCCACAAGCAGCACCTGTTCACAAGTATGACGCGTGTGGCAGCCATCGCCCTCCTCGCCATATTGGAGGGAAGTGAGCGACCCGAAGGAACTACCAGACCGTTTTAAATTATTTTGTGGTAGATTGTTTTCAATCTAAATTTAACGCGGACCAAACCGCAGCTTTGCCTACTGCTTAGTTACTATTTAATATCATAAATGCGAATACCTGTTTCACAACTTTTGCGATTATATTAATCGCTTGGCTCGCGGTTAAAAATATAACAATGACATCATAAATATAACAGTTACGGGACGGGCAACACTGTAGTGAACTTGTCAAAATATTTATGATTAATGTTCCTGAAAAATAAAAACATAAAGTGTCTTTACGAAAAATAACGAAAATCAGCTGTGATATTCACCGGCGAAGTGACAGCCAACGGAAGGAATTTGAAAACCAACAATAAACCTGGGGAGTATTGTGATAATAAGCCTTATTTTATACTTATAATATCAATAGTAGCTAAATCTTTTGAATCGGAATCATATCTTTATGATTCCTTGTCAATTTGAGTTACTTATATCATACAGATGCAAATGCATCAGCAGGGATTATCACAACTTATTTTGTCTGCCAAATTGTGTTAAGAGTTAAAAACTTAACATACTGAACACTGCAGTATCCTTGATGATATATAAACTCAATATTTTGGCAATCCCCTCACTTTAAACTTTTCATTTTAATGTTTAACATTTATGGCATTCCATTAGACACCCAATCCCAAGTAGTACTTATTACAGTAATCTTGAAAGAGAAACACTAAATTAAACATTATAATTTATTATATAGATATACCAAGTTCACAAAAACATAAGTAATACTAATAATTAAATATTTACACAATCCTTAGTAGTACCTCATCTTGTATTATTTGTGAATAATTCTCTTAATTACAACTCAATTTACTGTATAGACTGTGGTGTAGGTTCTCAAATATTAATCCTTATCTTCCCACTTGCTTAAACCGTCCTGTGTGTATTCCAGGTCCACTTCAATTAAAATGACAACTCGCAGAGCCACCGCTCGTGACATGGAGGAAAAACTTAAGAAGACCTTGCAAGAACTCAAGGTCTCCCAGGATGACTGCACTAAGTTGCTGCAGGAGCGAGAGGAAAGTGAGGAGGAAATTAAGAAAATCATAGACAAAAATAGTCAGTTGAAAAGTGAAATGGCTGAACTTCACCAACATTGTACGGAGGCTAATGATCGCCAAAGTAAATTGCAGGAAAAATTATTACAGTTCCAAGAATGTAGTGACAATCATGAAATGGCCTTGACTCGCATTTCTGAACTTGAACTCAGCTTGAGCCGGGCCAATGGCATTATAACTAAGTATGAACTTGAGAAAAGTTGTCATCAGGAAAAAAGTACACTTAGCCTATTTGATGAACTTGTTGTGAGTTGTCCTGGTCATTTACCTACTTCTAGGCTTATTGAGACCATTGATTTGACAAATGATGTATCAACCACTAATGAACCGATTTTGATGAATAGTCATAATAGAATCAAAAAGTACATCAAAATAAATAAATTCATTACCAAAACCAGGAAACTCATAAAATGTAAAGAAAGTTTCTGTAAAAATATAAAACTTAGGAAAGAACGTGTAGGACTAATTACTCAATTAAAAACATGTAATAGTAGTTTGCAAAATATGAGGTTATTATATGACACTGACATGCTGCAGTTACAAACAGATCTGAAGCACAAAGAGGATTTAATTAATGGTTTAGCATGCAGATATAACAGTGCTAAGAAAGAGATCAGCGAGCACATAGTTGCAGTCACAAAACTGGTGGACATGTGCAAAAATCATGAAGAACGGTTTGATTCCCTAACATTGAAAAAGATATGTAATTGTCATGTTACTAATCCATTACCATGTGTTGATCTCTCTTCTCCGGGCGCTCCGAGTGATCCGGGCGCTCCGAGTGCTCCGGGCGTTCCGGGTGCTCCGGGCACTCCGTGTGCTCCTGGCGCTCCGAGTGCTCTGGACACTCCGAGTGCTCCGGGCGCTCCGAGTGTTCCGGGTGCTCCGGGAGTTCCGAGTGCTCCGGGCGTTCCGAGTGCTCCGGGCGCTCCGTGTGCTCTGAGTGCTCTGGACGCTCCGAGTGCTCCGGGTGCTCCGAGTGCTCCGGGCGCTCCGGGCGTTCCGAGTGCTCCGGGCGTTCCGAGTGCTCCGGGCGCTCCGTGTGCTCTTGACGCTCCGAGTGCTCCGGGTGCTCCGAGTGCTCCGGGTGCTCCGGGCGTTCCGAGTGCTCCGGGCGTTCCGAGTGCTCCGGGCGCTCCGTGTGCTCCTGGCGCTCCGAGTGCTCTGGACGCTCCGAGTGCTCCGGGCGCTCCGAGTGTTCCGGGTGCTCCGGGCGTTCCGAGTGCTCCGGGCGTTCCGAGTGCTCCGGGCGCTCCGTGTGCTCTGAGTGCTCTGGACGCTCCGAGTGCTCCGGGTGCTCCGAGTGCTCCGGGCGCTCCGGGTGCTCCGGGCGTTCCGAGTGCTCCGGGCGTTCCGAGTGCTCCGGGCGCTCCGTGTGCTTCGAGTGCTCTGGACGCTCCGAGTGCTCCGGGCGCTCCGAGTGCTCCGAGTGTTCCGGGTGCTCCGGGTGCTCCGGGCGCTCCGAGTGCTCCGGGCGCTCCGGGTGCTCCAAGCACTGAACCACATGTCAGTGTCAATATTTCTGTGGGGAGCTCTGAGGCATCAATCATGAAAACTGTTGTGTTTTCTGACCACATTGGGGTCAATTTTGGACCAATTTTAAATAATCGTGTGGATCAGCCAGTTATTAATTATTGTATGCCGGGAGCTTCCTATACTGATATAATGAATAAAATTGTAAGTACTAAGTTTGACAAACAAACCACTGTTGTGATACTTATAGGAAATGGTTTGAACGTGAAATTCAAAGAATTAATTAATAGTTTTGAAACATTCCTCAAACTAAAGGTGATGAATGTTTTTCTATGTGCTTTGCCATACTCCGTCAACTATACGGATAAACAAAATAGGTATATATTGTTTTTGAACAATTTTATATATAGTTTGACATGTCGTCATAGTGACGTTTTTTCTTACTTCGACACTAATAAATTTGTTAGTGGACTAAAATTTACTGGGGACTCATTGTTTATGCCCAAAAAATGTAAAAACTTGATTGCTACACTGATAGCTTACAATATTAACACGGTTATAGCTAATATAACTAAATGTAGCCTTAGTGACAAAACGGTATTGTCTAGTAGTACTAATAATACTGTGATTAGTTGTTTAAACTTGTAACTCCGACAACAGAGAAGCATACTCATGGCATTACTTTACTACATCAGAATATTAATCGCTTCTCTGGCAAAATACTTGACGTTGAATTATTATGTGATGAAATCAGAATCGATATATTATGTTTTACAGAAACGTGGCTAAAACCAGACAGAATGCTTTTTAATGTAAATAACTTCACTGTTGCCAGTGCGTACAACAGAGTGACTGCTCAGGGTGGCGGCACCCTCATTTTGCTAAATAGTAATATTAAATATAAGAATCGTACTGATATTACTTGTCATTCTGTGGAACGCGTATGCGAGGTGGCATGTGCAGAGATTGAAAGCTCCATTATTTTATGTGTGTATAGACCTCCTGCGTCAAATTTTACTTTGTTTTGTTCCATAATGGAACAAATACTTAGTAAATTATCAAAGTGTAATAAGTCAGTAATTATTTGTGGTGATTTTAATATTGACATCCTAATACCCTCATTAGATAGAAATAACTTTATTACGTTATTTAAATCATTTAATATGTCTCATCTATTTAATGAGCCCACGAGAGTGACGGCTACTACTTCCTCTTGTATTGATAACATAATAACCAACAGTAACGTTTTAGAGAAGTCAATAATAAGTGGCGTCCGTTCGGATCATTTGGCCCAATTAGTAAAGTTTCCGTATAAAAAACTTAGTTCATCCGTAACGAAAACATTTAGGTCAGTTAATAAAACGAGATTAAATAATTTCAGCGTCAATATAGATTATAAAATTAGTAACACTACATATAATTCTGATGATCCAAATGTAAACTATGGAAAAATATTTAAAGATATTTGCAACGAATTTAATGTATCTTGTCCAATCAAAACTAAGAAGGTAAATAATAATAAACTTCAATTCTGTAACTGGGCAACTAAAGGAATCAGGAAGAGTAGGGATAACATGTATGATCTTTACCATCAGAGATCTTACAATAGTAATGAAAACTTTCATATATATGTTAGAAACTACTCCAAGATATTTAAACAGGTTTGTATTCGAGCAAAGGCCATCTACATAGGCAATAGGGTAAATAGTTCTAATAATAAAATTAAAACAGTGTGGCAGATTATTAATACAGAGACTGGTAAAAATAAAATCAAAGATAATACTTTTTCTCTTAAAATTAATGATAAATTAATCTCAGGTAAATTAGAAGTAGCATCTGCTTTTGAAACTTTTTTCTCAAATATACCTATGGAGGCTACTAAAAATCTTGCTTCGTCTTCCACGTTAGCAGAATCGATTTTACAGAATAATTTTCAACAAAACATTCCAGACTTCGCATTCACCCAGGTTAATGACTATGACATTATCACGGCTTTTAAGTCACTAAATATGAAAAATACAGAAGACTTATGGGGTTTGTCAGTTAAGGTTATACAGTCAATTATTTTCAATATTGCCCCTATTTTAGCCCTCATTTTTAACCAATGTCTCGAACAGGGCAACTTTCCTGACTTAATGAAATACAGCAAAATTGTTCCAATCTTTAAATCGGGATGTAAAAACAATCCCTCAGATTACAGACCTGTTTCAGTACTTCCTGCATTAAGTAAGATTTTTGAAAAGATTGTGCTAAACCAAATGTTAAGGCATTTTAATAACCACAAGATACTCCATGATGATCAGTTCGGTTTTACAAGAGGTAAGTCCACTACGGATGCGGGAGCTAAACTTATTAAGCATATTTTTCAGGCCTGGGAATGCTCACACGATGCTATTGGTATCTTTTGTGATCTCTCCAAGGCATTTGATTGCGTAGATCACCAAACGCTAGCTCTTAAACTTAAGTTATATGGAATTCGTGGAGTGGCCCTCGATCTTGTGGTTTCCTATCTTTCAGGGCGCCAACAAAAAGTAGGAATCAATGGTAGTGTGTCATCGGGCTCCTTAGTCAAATTAGGCGTACCTCAAGGCTCGATTTTAGGCCCATTTCTGTTTCTAGTTTATATAAATGACCTACCTTACATGGTGAAAGAACTATCAGATGTCGTTTTGTTTGCAGATGATACGTCTCTGATATTTAAAGTAGATAGAAAAGACAAAGACCTTTTAAAAGTTAACCACGCTCTGGAAACTGTGTCTCAATGGTTTGCTACCAACAATCTAATGCTAAATTCTAAAAAAACTAAATGTATAAGATTTTCATTACCAAATGTACCAAAAGTTGATACCAATGTTATTGTGGACGGTACTAAACTTAATGTAGTAGATAAGACTGTTTTTCTTGGTCTGACCATAGACTGTAGATTGCAGTGGGGTGCTCACCTGGAAGCCTTAGGTGGTAAACTGAGCTCCGCTGCTTTTGCAGTCAGCAAAATAAGGCAACTGACGGACATTAATACAGCCAGATTAATTTATTTTGCATATTTTCATAGCCTTATGTCTTACGGTATTTTGCTGTGGGGCTCTGCCGCAGACTTGGAATCAATTTTTGTATTGCAAAAAAGAGCAATTCGCGCCATCTACTGTTTGGGTTCTCGCGAATCTCTGCGAAAGGTATTTCCGGAAATTAATATATTAACTTTGCCCTCTCAGTACATTTTTGAAAATATTATGTATGTTCGTAAAAACATTAATTTGTTTCCAGTCAATAGTGATTATCACGATAGAAACACTAGAAACAAAGACAAAATAACTGTGCCTAGATTTAGATTAGCTAAAGTAAATAAGTCCTTTCTTGGGAATTGTATCCAATTTTACAATAAAATTCCTCATAGCGTGACCAGTATGTCCTTTTTTAAATTTAAGGAACATATCAAAAAGCGGTTATTGAGTAGGGCGTATTATAAAGTGTCTCATTATATTGACGACAAGGATGTATGGAAGTAGCTTCTCTCTGCACTTGCTTCACTTAGCAGCTAGTTCAAGGTCCATTTTAATTCAGAGTATGCTATTATTATTATATGTTATCTTTTTTTTTTGTTTAATTTACAGATTATTACTTATAGTAATTAATTCAATTTAATGTTTTTCATTTATTTCTAAATTCATCGATATATTATGTCTGTCTAATAAATTGTTATATTTTCTATATACCTAAATGATATTTAGTATAAACTTGTCAATAGTCATAGTGATAACAAATTGCGTGTTCAGTAGTTTCCTTTTAGTTTTTTTTTTTTTATTTCTAAGGCAGACTTAAATAAGTCATGCTCACTTTAAGGCCTTTGCTTGCGGCGGCGTCGTGTGACGGGTCGCTCACTTCCCTCCAATATGGCGAGGAGGGCGATGGCTGCCACACGCGTCATACTTGTGAACAGGTGCTGCTTGTGGGGGTTGGTCTGCTTAAGTTTGCCATTTATTTATTTACTTATTAAATATAGATTCAGTCTACTTTGTAGTTTTGCCGCCGCGCCGGGGCACGCAATTGTTGTCAGTGCGATTAGAATGTAAATATTATGTAATGAATCTAAGCTTGTTTTGAAAAGAGTAATTGCTGAGTTTATTGCCGGCTCTTCTCAGCAAATGCAACCTTCCGAACCGGTATTAGAGTATTAGAGTCAGACTTTTCATAAGTGCCTGCGAAGGTCTATTTGAATAAATGATTTTGAATTTTGAATTGAATTTTGAATTTTGAATCATGTTATAATAGGCCGCGCGTCCCTCGCGAGAACCAACGGGTTAATGTGATATATTTCCATATATCGGAGGAGGTAGACGACCCGAGGTAATAGCTAATATAAGTGCCGGAGCACGCAATTGTTGTCAGTGCGATTAGAATGTAAATATTATGTAATGAATCTAAGCTTGTTTTGAAAAGAGTAATTGCTGAGTTTATTGCCGGCTCTTCTCAGCAAATGCAACCTTCCGAACCGGTATTAGAGTATTAGAGTCAGACTTTTCATAAAAGCCTGCAAAGGTCTATTTGAATAAATGATTTTGAATTTGAAATGTAACGTACCCAGTGCAGTGAGATCGAAGGGATCGGGATCAGGGTTGTTGTTATTGTTGTTGTGGTGGTGTTGGTTCCGCACGCGCTGCGAGAGCGCGTCGAACTGCTCCAGCTCCGACGACGATGGCGATGACAACACCGACAACGGGGATTTACTCTGCAACACAACACAACACAACACCTCATTAAAATAATTAAGGGGCTCAGATCAACATCTTCACGGCGATGGTGTACAGTGGTGCTGGGCATTACTGAGAAAATGATGATTGTTTAGAAACCTCTTAAAATCTCCTAATACTTTACTGGAAGGATATAACAAATGTATTATATCAGTTATCTGGTTTCCATAGTACAAGCTCTGCTTAGTTTGGGATCAGATGACCGTGTGTGAGGAATGTCCCAGGATATTTTTTTTTTTTTTTTTTTTTTTATACTACTTAGGTAGCAAACAAGCATACGGCCCGCCTGATGGTAAGCGGTTACCATAGCCTATGGACGCTTGCAACACCAGGGGAGTCACTCGCGCGTTGCCGACCCTGCAGAAATCTCTTCACACCCTTTTTGAAGAACCCCATGTTGTAGTCCATTGGGAAAACCACGGCAGGGAGCTCATTCCACAATCTGAGCGTCCGCGGAAGGAAGCTCCTTTGAGACCGCACAGTTATTAATAATAATTTAACTGTTTTACAAAAAACTTATACCGCCTTCAAAGTACACTAAGAAATAATCAAATCCTGTTCTGATGACAATGGGACCAAACGGAAACTACCCTTTTTACAACCGATTTGAGAACGTCCTCTTTTTTGAAGTCGGTTAAAAAATTAATTGATCTGTTTTCGTAGTTAAACTAACTTTATGCCCCGCGGGTGAAATCCATTCCTTAGCGGATGGGTTATATAAAAAAAACTGTGTTCAAGACCCTGCGGTGCACCTGCCAATCAGTAACCATCTATAATATTCTACTAGCTTCACATACGGGAGTTCCCCCGTGATACCTTTTTTTTCGTGGAGAAATGCTCATAGGATACCCGATCGCTTCGGGGGTAGCGGCCAGGTTATGCCGGACTTGTACTGGCTAAAACCCCACGGTGGTCGCCATCTGCGCTGTAGAGAGGGGGGCGGGCTTTCGTGTTGAACGCGTACCTGCTCACCCCTCCATGCGCGGCGCTCAGATAGCTCGTCCCGGGGGAAGTGTGACACCTCGCCCCACCACCCTCGCATAGCTCTTCCCGGGGGAAGTGTGACACCTAACCCAACCACACTAGCATAGCTCGTCCCGGGGGAAGTGTGACACCTCCCCCCATCACCCTAGCATAGCTCGTCCCTGGGGAAGTGTGACACCTCCCCCCAGCACACTAGCATAGCTCGTCCCGGGGAAGTGTGACACCTCGCCCCTCCACCCTGGCATAGCTCATCTCGGGGAAAGTGCGACACCTTCCCCCACCACCCTCGCATAGCTCGTCGCAGGGAAGTGTGACACCTCCCCCCACCACCCTCGCTGTGCTTCGTGAACACAACGACCCATCGTCCTCCTTGGGGTCGCTTCTGGGCGCACAGAGCCCCTATACTACACTTTTATGGGTTGTATGTCGTGGCATCCTTTCTTAAGGTTTTAGGCTGTGTTGTCTGTCAATCGGTCAGTTTCTTCATGTCTTTATATTATGTTGATGTACCTGTGCTTGTGGGGCCCACGGGTCGGCGGGGTCCCCCGCCGTGGGGGCCCAGGGGTCGCGCGCCGGGCTGTTCACGCCGGACCACCCGTCGCCTGATGTCTCCTGCAAAACGACACGTACTTCTAGTTACTATTATCTACTTACGTCACTTGGAGAAACTTGATACTTATTTTAGCTAAGGTAGCATACAGGCATACGGCCCGCCTGATGGTACAGTAATCGGCAAACTCAAACGTAAACTGAACAGAAGGCAAATTTTAGGTCTCTGGTGATGGGCTGCGTAATCAGACGGGTTATCTGAAAACTCTTGCTACAAATCCAGCATTTGGTTAAGAAAATCTTTAGCCACGCAGTTCACACTGAGGCTATGAAGTTTGTGGAAGATCTAAAATTGTACTAGCGTTACCAAACAAACAAAATGACTAGCTTTCTAATCAACACGCATTCTTACCATGGCGTCGGAAAATATACTGTATTCCGAATGCATTGGCTGATAAAGTAAACAACTATATGAATATTAGGTCTTTTAATATTAAATCGAAATAATTTTAGTGCAGGCCAATGCCCGATTCTTGTGATTTAGACATCAATGTAGCATGGCAGACATTTTGACAGAAGTCTGTCATGTTTTCATTTTCTTTCTATAATAAAGACTGATCCTACCAGCAGAAGGCTATGTAAAAATATACGGAAGGCTATGTAAAAATATCCGGAAGGCTATATAAAAATATCCGGAAAGAAACACAAAAAATAAAAGAAATCCTCTAAAACTTTTGGTTCCACCACAGGGCAGAAGATCCATACTATAATATCATAAATGCGTAAGAAACTGCGAGTTTGTTATCTTTTCACAACAAAACCGCTAAGCCGATCGCGATGATATTTGGCACGCAGTTAGCCTAGGATATGAAGGAGGATATATGCTACGTTTTATCCCGAATACGCGGGTGCAACCGCGTTTAAAACAAGTTTATAATATGAGTGTTTTTACCTGTCTCTGTTGCGGTGAGGGTACTCCCCAAGGGTCGACTATAGGCGCGGGAGCGGGCGCGGGCGCTGGTCCAAGGTTCACATCCAGGAGGTCTAGCAGGTGGGACTGTTGAGACGACTCTGCTTTCTCACCTGGCGTTCTGTAATGTGTTACAAATATATTTAAATATCGAAAAATACTCCAAGTATTTATTTATTTATAGAAGGAATTACAATTTGGTTGAATGGAGGAAGCGTACAATATTGCGCCTGCCCTATATGATTGTGAATATGAAACATGTAATGACGAACTAAGTCTAACTTCAGACGAGTTGCTACAATATTCTACTAATTCTACCAATATTATTAACGCGAAAGTTTGTGAAATAAGGATCGTTGTTACTCTCTCTCGGAAAAACTACTAAACGGATTTGGGTGTAATTTGGCACACAGATAGAATATATCCTGGATTAACACATAGGGTACTTTGATCCCGAGAAAAAATATAGAACGAGGGAGAAACCGCGGGCTAAAACTAGTTTATGAATACAGTGATTTGTTAACGTGTATATGGTACACACACATTGTTCCCTGTGAGGAACGCAGACAGTCGATGCACCCGTAGAGCCAGCTGCGGGAACAGTCCTTCGACTCATACTGTTGCAGCCGGAGACCCTCTCTCTCCAGGAACTCTTGCACTCTGAGGATAGGGAAGGGAGGGGGGAGGATAATCGGGCTTTGGAATGGGCAGTGTTTGGACTTATTTGTTTTCTTACGAAACAGGATTATTGGGATTCTTATTTTTGAAGGCGAAGGCAGTGTAATATCAGCAAGCTAAAGTAATGTCGGGTGCAGTGGTGGCAGCTGCAGCTACAGCTCCTCCTCGCCGTGTGAGCAGTCCAGTGAAGGTACCTGAAGTCATGCTGGCTCTGGCTGAGCGCGAGCTGCAGCCGCACGTCGTCGGACCGTCTCCGGCGCTCGTCCTTCTCGGCCTCCTCCCGGGACATGGCGAGCGCCAGCTGCAGCTGCAGCTCCTCCTCGCCGGCGGTGAGCGGCCGCGCCAGCTCGGCCTCCACCACCACGGCGCGCCCGCCCCACTCCACCGACCGCCCCAGCGACCCGCCGCCGCCACCCGCCATCGACCCGTCCAGCTGAACAGATACATACACTATTTCATTAGTACATTTATTTTAGGCACGACCAATAAATAGTACCTACTCGATAATTTTTGTTTTATGTTTTTGAACAATTAAATCAGTGTAATCAATTCGTACCGAATCGGTATCGAAGAATCCAACTCGGCTGGGCAGCGTTCGGGAAGCTACGGCATATCTTCACGTCCAAAATACCTCAGAGTCTGAAGACTTCTTCTTCAGAAAGGTCTTCAATCAGTGCGTGTTACCAGTGATGACATACGAGACAGAGACGTGGTCTTTCACTGCTGGCCGCATAAATAAGCTCAGTCACTCAGCGAGCTATGGAACGAGCTATGCTCGGAATTTCTCTCCGTGACAGGGTCCGAAATGAGAAGATTCGTAGGAGAACGAAAACGACGGACATAGCTCATAGAGCTAGTAAGCTAAAGTGGCAATGGGTAGGCCACATCGCTCGAAGAGCCGATAACCGCTGGGGAAGAAAGGTTCTCGAGTGGCGACCACGTACTGGAAAGCGCCGAGCGAGACGACTCCTACCAGGATGACCTGGATGCAAGCAGCCCAGTTCCGCCGTTCGAATTGGAAATCAATGGGGAAGGCTTATGTTCAGCAGTGGACATCCATGGGCTGATATGATGGTGATGATGAATCAGTCGGTACAACACTCGCATGAGGTGGTTTTATTCATCAATACGGGGAGCCGCCTCCCATCATCACTATCAGTATAAGGTCATCAGCCCACACTAAATCAATATCAAAAAATTGGGTTTTTGGCTCAATAATTATGGTCCTTTGAGTCGGATTGTACTATAGAAATATTACTTATCTTTTTATACTATCTTCGTTGATTAAATGCTACTTACCTCAGGGTAGGAAGGACTGGACGGCATGTCAAGCGCTCCATCGCTGCCGAAAGCGCTGGCACTCTGAGCGAAGCGCTGTTTCGCTTTGAGCGCTCTCGCTCGTTCATTCTTCAATCGCTCGTCGTCTTTCAATAGGTTCACTAACTGTTTCGCTTTCTCGCGTACGTTCAAACCTGAAAACAATGAATTGCTGCTTTAATTATGTTATTTAAAATTATTTATTTATTTATTTATTCATCTTCATAATGTACATAACAGTTTGTGGCCAAAGCGTACAGAATGATCAAAAAAATTCTATGACTGCTCTAAATATCTCACGGCACTTCTGCGAATTTCAGCCACCGATGAGTGAAATATATCCAGCCCCATATTTTCCCTGACCATACAGTTAAGCATTCTCAAAGCACACGAAAAAGGGCGATTCCGCATTAAATTGGTCCTGGCAGAGGGTAATGCAAAAATTCGGTGAATCCTAACGTTAGCACCTCTGTTTGGTACATATAATGACACCTCCGCCAACAACGCTGGCATATACGTTTTACCTTGCATCAGATCACATACATATATTATAAGTGCTACATTACGCCTCAATTCCAAGGTGTTGTAGCCTGTCATACCCAATATAAACTTAGAAGGATATAGGTAGGGAAAGTAGCCCAAGGTCTTTTTATAAAGATGTCTTAAGAACAATCTTTGTACTTTTTCCAGCATAAGAGTATACTTACTCTCCGCTGGGCTCCAGATAATTGCGTTAAACTCTAACCTACTACGCACAAAGGAATTATATAGCAGAGAATTATATAGAACAAATCACGCGCTTGTCTCAGAACCCATCCTAGATTTTTTCTTGCTTTTGCACAAGTCTCTTTAATATGACACCGAAAATTTAGATCAGCGGTGAACGTAACTCCAAAATCTTTTACTGATTCTGTTAATCGCTTCAGTTCTGATCATGCAAGCATGTATTGATGTTCAATACAGTCACGGGATCGAGAAAAGGTCATGACTGCGCACTTCCCTACGTTGAGGTCAAGTCTATTCTGAATGCTCCACCGATATACCATTCTTGAAGTCGCATACAGTCTTGCTCCGACTCAAATTAAATTAAATTAAATTATGTCTTAAATAACAAAAAACTACCTTTTAAAAGCAAGATAGGTTATGCGAATGGCGCGTTCTAGAACTTCAGTAGTCAATAAAAAGTTAATTTGTGGGAACAAATTAACTTTATCTAATTCTACACAATAGTGTAAATCTTAACGGCATTGATCAAGGCATTAAAATTAGACGCATTGTCTGCATTATGGCGATTTGTATCGCTTCACTACTTCTTTAATTATATTGGAAAAAAAAACTATTCAAATAAATGAGGTTTGAATCTCCAGGCAATTTTAATACAATCGAGTCTACAAGTGCACATCGCACGTAAAGAACCCAAAGATTTCATACTAATTTATTCAATTTAAGCTTTCATGAGGCACTTATTAACGTTACAATTGATCCCGGTTCAGAATACACAATTATAAACCAAGAAGAATCCGGCAAGGAAGGCTTTTTTGTGGATCTTTCTTTTAAAGAATCATGGCGAGACCCATATACTCATCACTACAAAAAAAAAAATTATAGTGACTTTAATCACTTCCAATGTTGAGATTACATTACCAGCAACATGTTAATATACATGAAATATTTTATAAACCCCGCAAAACATAACAACATAACGGTTTTGGTCGCGATATTCGCGATTCGCCGGCATGGCCCATAATTTCGTATTTTTATCCCGGGATTCTCAAAATATTTTAAAAGCCTCAAGTTATTCTTTAGGCACCAAGAATCAATTATAACGTCATTCCAAAGTCTCTAAAAATCTTTTTTTTTGTACAAATCTCGCCATGATTTTTTACATAGTTACAACCATATATTTTTCACTCGTCATCTCGTAGAAGGACCATGATATTCTTCTTTTTTTTTAATACTACTTAGGTAGCAAACAAGCTTACGGCCCGCCTGATGGTAAACAGTTACCGCAGTTTATGGACGCTTGCAACACCAGGGGTGATACTAGCGCGTTGCCGACCCTGCAGAAATCTCTTTTCACCCTTTTTGAAGAACCCCATGCTGTTCTCTATTGGGAAAACCACGGCGGGGAGCTCAGACCACAATCTGTCTTCCACATAACGTGTCCTTTGATTCAATTATACTGTCCAAATTCTTAGTGAATCATGTCACCCACGAGCCATTGTAAATATGTATGCAATCTAAACATTAATGGTGGCCGAGTAGCAACAAAAATGTCGCAAATAGGTAACAGGCGTTACTAATTAGCGTCGAGCAGACGCGATAACATGACTAAACGAATAAAATAGTAGGCGTATTGACACTAGATAGTGATAACGAGATATTTTGTCACTGTGATTGGCCGTTGTAAAAAGTAATAATTGAAATGCTAAATGCTTGAGCCTCTTATAACCCCCCCATTCTGGAACCGCTACTTCCTTCATTATATTTATATGGCTCATGTTTAACGAACCACCAGATTAAGAGAGAGAGAGGTAGAACATAGCGTTTATGCGCTCAAAGAGCAGCCTATCTATCTAGATATTGCGTATCTTTGGTGGTAATCGTATCGAACACCATTCATTATTTCATCCAATGACGCGCACGCGATATGACGCGACGATGACCATTCGCGGGCCCTGATTGGATGAAATTTATTAATGGTGTAGTACCTCCACCTTACAGAATACCGCGGCCAAATAACTTTATGTTGTGTAAAGTTGTGTTCCTGCGCGTGAGTAAGGTCGCCAGAGCTCATAGGGGAGGGGGGAAAGGTCGGTAACGCGTGAGCGATGCTTCGTGTGTTGCAAGCGTCCATATGGCTACGGGAACCGCTTACCATCAGGCGGGCCGTATGCTTGTATACCGACATAGTCGTATAAAAAGAAAAAGTAAAATGTTACCATAAAAAAAACACTTTATAGTGCGAAAAATAGTAAATGATCACCAAAATTAACCACCGTTTTAGCGTGCAATTAGAATCCAAATTATGATTGTTTAATCCAAAAATTGTTAATTACCACCAATAATTCAAAAAGCACAAACTTAGTATTGTCACAGTTCTAACCTAACGAGCTGTATTTGGAGTGCCCCGAATCGAGAAATAGCGCAAAAAAATTCTCATTAAAATTTGGTGTTCATTGGCCCTGATTCTGTTTTTCACAACTAAACTAATTTTAATCTCACTATGTCTCTTTCTAACAAAGAACATAAGAAAAGGATGTAAGAAATTTAGTCCTGTCACATTAGTCCAATGCTTGTTTTCAATATAAATTTAGTCGCCATCTATCGCGGTTACGCCTAAATACACGCAAAATAAGACGGCAAAGATTAATTTGACAACTCAAAGTATGTTCTATCCTTTTTCAATAATGATCGTAAGAAAGAGATGAGATGTGACTAAAATTAGTTTAGTGCGATTTACAACAGAATCGGCACCATTCACTAATTTTCGTAATTATTTACTAAATTTGGTTTCATAGTACAATTTTAGGTAAAAAAAAGTTTATTATTCACAAAATTCTTTTTGGTGGTAATTATATTTTCTGCCTATTTATATTGCGGTAGTATACTAGATACTAAAGTTGTCGACTATTGGCGACTTGCGTAGCGCTGTGCACGAAGAGCGGGAAAGATGCGATGTTTCTCAGCATAAGAAAGAAATACACATGTCACCACAAATTACCTTCATGTCCCATCTCTTATCAAACTCAAGTAAATACCAGTGACACCCACCTTGATCCTTCCCCTCCTCCATATACTGGAAATCCTTTAACGTGTGTATCGCAAATATATTCTCCTTGCATTGCATAGCGACCTTCTCACTGCCAGTCTTGATGAGATACTCCATGAGTACCAGCGCTTTGTAAACATGCCGCCAATTCTTGCCGTGGTCGTTTAGCCGCTTCCATATCATCTGCATGATCTCGGTGAACGCCATCACGTTGTACGTGAGGTCGGCGATCTCCGCCATAAGTGTGCTTGATGGGCCCCATGGGTCGTTCGATGTCGCCTCGCGCACTTTTACCTGAAAATTGGTTATGTAAAAATGGAGCTGTTGTTCTGGCATTTTGATCTCAGGCAGCTTATGAGCCCTTTTTAAGGTTTACGAAAAGCTTAGGTCTGAGAGAGATTCACAGCTCCAACCTTCTAAGGTTTGAGCTGTGAATCTCTCTCAGATTGAGCGGTCTGCCTTGTTGTCAGAAGAGTGACAAGAAGACAAACGGTCAATCAGTTGGTTGGTTGGTAACTCGCCACCGATTCCTTTGGACCTTAGGCATACCAATGCGCTACCAAACCTTGCAAAGAATAGAACTTTGCAACTTTTTTAGTACTACACTCCAGTCAAAAAGGCTTTCAAGTGCAACTGCCGGATCAGTTTTCTTTCCTCGCATTATTAATCGTAACATCCTCAGAAACCTTGCTGGAATTAACGTCTTTAAGTGACGTGAAGACATATTGGGCAGAGCTACAATGTCATCAAAATCAAAATCAAAATCAAAAAGTCATTTATTCAGTTTAGGCCTTAGTAAGGCACTTATGAACGTTATGTACATACAGTTGAATTTACCACCGGTTCGGAATACACTTAAACTGAGAAGACTCCGGCAAGAAACTCAGCAAGGTTTTTTTTTTGTGGAAGATCTTTTAATTTAATATTACAGCTTTTTTTCCAAATACTTACACAATATATACATTATTATTTTATGCTTATTCGCATCAAGGAAGTTGTAGCTTACCTGAGCGTCAGAGTAGTTGTGCGCAAGGTTTTTAATATTTCTCCTTAGGCCCGCCACGTTTACTTGCATATCGTCCCGTCCCCGGGGCATCTGTAACACGAACAAGCAATGTTACATGGATGTTTGTTATACGACATTTATAGATTTTATTAGATTAACAATCCTTTTCGGTAGCGGAAGTAATACTCGTATGTAATATCGGGCATTTATTAATTATACGACTCTAACACCGTTATTTTGGAAGGTTGCTTTTGCTGAAAAGATCTCATAAGATTTAAGGTGACAATTTAGTTATCAACCAGGACCGCAACGTCTCAATAGACTGATTTCTAGAACGTGGTAAACACTTAATATTAAATTACCACGTCTAAATACCTAAATTAAATATTAAATGATATGAATCAGTTTCCCCTTTAACAAAGCATTAGTGTTGCCTGCCTCGTAGATATATGAATATTCAGTCCGGAACTGTTTATTTATACCACCACTGCTCTGCCACATGCAAATGATTCTAACGTTACCTTATCAATATCGTTTATTTTAGCTTGCGTTTAGGCATCGACTGACCCCGAAAGAAATTATGCCAAGGATGTAGCACGCTTACCCAGAAAATTCTAATTCACTTTCGCCATGAAAACATCTAGGTAAGAAACTGACACCAGAAGCGATACCACGCATGAAGCAAAGCGTTATGATATTGATCATATTGTAAGGAAACATAGCCTGACTTAGGACAGTTCGCCGAAAACGTTAACTGCTGGGCATAGGTCTACGGTATTTTTATTGTTTTATCATATAGACATGAGGTAAGTCACGAAAGCCAAGAAAACCTGTGGAAGGTGACTGAAATTCTCCAATTTTTTTTTAATTGTTTATAGGCCTGTGTTTGACCGCAATCTCACCATGGTAAGTGATGATGCGGGCGAAGGTGGTAAGCACACAAAGCCTAGAAGGAACTGGCTCTCAAGTGCAGCTAAAAGGAACACACCAAAAGGTGCTTGGCGATAGATTTTCAACTTGAGGGTGGTAGCCAGCCAGGCGGGTACTACAAAGTACCCTACCACTATGCTATGGTATCCTCACGATGTTTTCCGTCCCCGAAAGCTCAAGCTCATTGTAGGATTCGAACCCGAGACCTTCATCTCGGTATCCGACGTCACAACCACTGAGCTATCATCGCCTTAAAATTCATCGTGATTTAAAGAACTTTTATGTGTTTAGGCCGAGATATAAGCCATGATAGTGGAGAAATGGTACGCAGCTTGACATAAGAGAACATCACGGTAAATAATAACTTATTTAAAATGCTCTCTTCAAAACGAAAAGACCTTTGCCTTGCAGTCGAAATAGTGGGAAAATAGGATAATGAGCCAACTCGGGTAGAACACCAATCCTCGACCAATCATTTCAAAATATGATGTGATGAAGGGTTGACATTGAATTTCAGACATAGAAGTGATCGTATTTCATCACTGGAGGGCAATAATAAATAAAATGTTTATCAATTGAATTCACTATAGCTGATACTAAATAGTACGACGTAAAACAATAATCATTCATAAAATCGCAACAACACATGGAAATACCAGCAGTTGAAGGGGATTTGGAACAGGAAAATATTGTATAAAAGTTTCAGCCGCTCAATGTGTTTATGTCTGACCGTACATGTGGTTCAAGGTTATGATTTGCGTCAAATAATTAACAATTAAGCTCCATCGGGTGAACTCGGGTTATTATAATTATAGGTAGACCCATTGACATAATATGATACTGGAAGATGCTGCAAGTACTTAACTTTGGACATACTATATGAACGAAGATTTTCAATTGACGAAAACCTTAGATTTTTCCAGGGCCGGCTCTAGCTCATGTAGCGCCCGGGTGCAATCAGTACCCTGACGCCCTTTAGTAGGCGCGCGATACTTAAGTTGTTACATCTTCACCAGTGATCGGAAGTTCGGGTGCTTTAAAAGCCTTTGCCATATCTAGGCTCACTGCCAATGCCAAACCTTGACTCTCGATGACGAGTGACCAACGGTGTGTGAGACACTAAGAGGTCGCCAGCCGAGCGACTGGCGGAAGCCGTATTTTCGGTCGCTCAATAAATCGTGATCTTCTAGGTATCTCAAGAGTTTCGTGTTGTTCACTCGCTCAATCACTTTGGAGAGAAGGGAGGTGATGGCGATCGACCTGTGATTGGCCGGGTCTGATTTGTCGCCCTTTTTGGGCAGTCACTAGGGTACGTGGGCAGTCTTCCACGAAGATGTGACTTTCATTTTGGTATAGGAGAGCTCGAAAAGATATGTTAGTACGGGACACAATTCAGGAGGTCACAATTCGAGAGCATTATTTGTTTAAAGAGATTGCATGTTAGCGGCGTCGTCGTCGCAAGCGGCGCTCGACACCCCCTAAGACCCTGCGCCCGTGTGCGCCGCACACGGGCACTATAGGTCAAGCCGGCCCTGGATTTTTCACTACTACTAGAACTACTAGAAGGAGAACCTTGATGAAGATTGAACTGACAGAGCAGGGTACAAATAAAAGGAACGGAGACGTTTTGTTTGAACACGAGCGTCCGTTATGCAACACAGCAAACGACAAGAGTTGATGAACCATTATCCTCGAAGGCAAGGGCGATATATGGGGGATGGAAAGATGTGAATTGTAGGTACTGTTGTAATAAAAACTAATGGCACAAAGGTCAAGGTAGTCTAGTGAGTGGGCTAAGGAATTTCTCTAGGGGGGGAGGAGGAACTCTTGCTTTTTCAAAAGAGGAGCTCTTCTTTCGAAAAAGTTTCGCGCGGACAGGGAACTCGAATAAGGCTGCATGTCCAAGCAGGCAGGCAGCGATAATGTATTTAGCTGATAAATAGGCTCCCTTAATTTTCTCGTTATAGCTCTAATGCCAGCCTAACTAAAGCGCTCTTAAGACTGTGACATGATGGTAGGTAGAAAAAAAGTGGCACGCTTGGTTTTCATACGAATGGAGGGACTGCGTTATCTATTTAGATTTATGCCTGTAGTGCGAACGCAACACAAATAGATAAACAATGGTGCCGATTCTGTTGTAAATCGCACTAAACTAATTTTAGTCACATCTCATCTCTTTCTTACGAATATTATTGAAAAAGGATAGAACATATTTTAAGTTGTCAAATTTATCTTCGCCGTCTTATTTTGCGTGTATTTAGGCGTAACCGCGATAGATGGCGACTAAATTTATATTGAAAACAAGCATTGGACTAATTTGACAGGACTAAATTTCTTACATCCTTTTCTTATGTTCTTTGTTAGAAAGAGATATAGTGAGATTAAAATAAGTTTAGTTGTGAACAACAGACTATTTTCTATCATATTCTGCATCTGATGATTATTCTGAGTTTCTTGCCGGAGTATTCTCAGTTCAAGTTGTATTTGGAACCGGTGTAGAGCCATTTGTTAACGTTCATAAGTGCCTTAACAGGGACTAAATTGAATAAATGCTTTTTGAATTTGAATTTGAAAGTATTAGGGTCAAAGGTCGAATAAATAGTTACATACAATAGTCAGCATGTTCCAGACAAGTTCCAGTTGCAGTACAAGTATTCACAATACTAGAAGGACTTCAAGCTCTCATATGACAACTAATTGGATCTATTTAAGTCGGATACTCCCTCCATTATTTACTTTATTGTCCCTCCATCCCCTTTCTTCATCGGACCACTAGGCGTCGGGGGGGTCTTCACCGCTTCGTCGTCGACATCCCGTCTTGCCGTACCAAGCGTTTCGCTTCCTCTTACCTTATACGCACGGCTAAGTTGTGGAATGCTCTCCCAGACAACGTGTTTCCAAACAATTATAACATGGGTCTATTCAAGGCCAGAGTGAACAGGCATCTTATGGGTACGCGCGGTCCACCCTAGACTACATCTTCGCTTACCATCAGGCGGGATTGCGGTCAAGCGCAAGCCTATTAAATATAAAAAAAAAAAAACTACGCTGAAGTATATAGTGGTGCCGATTCTGTTGTAAATCGCACTAAACTAATTTAAGTCACATCACATCTCTTTCTTGCGAACATTATTGAAAAAGGATAGAACATAATTCAAAGCTGGCAAATGAGTCTTTGCCGTCTTCATTTGCGGGTATTTAGACGTAACCGCGATAGATGGCGAATATATAAATTAATACGGAAAACAAGCATTGTACTAATTTGACAGGACTAAACTTACATCTTTTTCTTATTTTCTTTGTTAGAAAGAGACATAGTGAGACAAAAATTTTGTAAACAACAGAATCAGGGCCATTATCTTATTTCTAAATATACATGGTCGCGCCGTGGTTTTACTCGCGTTTACGAGGATTTTAATGTTTTCCCGGAATAAAAATGTATATGTTATTCCAAAGTATAATCTATGTATGTCATATTTCAGTTATGGAGCTTGTGCGAAGAAACTAACTCACACACAGATATTTTTTATGCATAAGAAAGGATCTTTTATTATATTTATATGACTCTTTGTTCTCCTGGATAGGAAAGGATTTCTTTATAATAGAATATTATAATTACCTTATTATTTGTTACTAACAAGCTTTTTAGAAATAAGGAATAA
Source organism: Polyploca ridens (assembly GCA_951394255.1). Classification (NCBI taxonomy): domain Eukaryota; kingdom Metazoa; phylum Arthropoda; class Insecta; order Lepidoptera; family Drepanidae; genus Polyploca; species Polyploca ridens. The sequence goes on from OX596252.1 coordinate 1,075,834, forward strand.
ACTGTTGATAAATTAATCGCTTAGCTCGCGGTTAAAAATATATCAATGACATCAATTGTTATATTGGCCCTGATTCTGTTGTTCACAACTAAACTAATTTTAATCGCATTAACAAAGAACATAAGAAAAGGATGTAAGAAATTTAGTCCTGTCAAATTAGTTAATGCTTGTATTCAATATAAATTTAGTCGCCATCTATCGCGGTTACGCCTAAATACACGCAAAATAAGACGGCAAAGATTAATTTGACAACTTAAAATATGTTCTATCCTTTTTCAATAATGTTCGTAAGAAAGAGATGAGACGTGACTAAAATTAGTTTAGTGCGATTTACAACAGAATCGGCACCATTGTTATACTGTTACCTTATAATTGTAAAAACTTTGTTAATGAAAATAAAATATTATTATATTATTATTATTAAAATTGTTATAATAGGAAGCTCGTCCCTCGCGAGAACCAACGGGTTAAGGCTTATATGTTGAACGAATCACCAGATTTAGTCAAATGTTACGGTAAAATAATACTTTATATTGCCAAAAATAGTAAATGATCACCAAAATTAAGCACCATTTTTGCCTGAAATTAGAACCCAAATTATGATTGTTTAATCCAAAAATATTTAATTACCACCAAAGATTTACACAAAGCACAAACTTGGATCTAGGTATTGTCGAAGTTCTAAGATAACCTAACCAACTGTATTTGAGTGCCCCTAGTTGAGAAATAGCGAAACAATTTCGTCATGGTTATCATTTACAAATTTTGGTGATAATTTACTAAATTTGGTTTCATAGTACAATTCTAGGTAATAGAGGTTGGTCACAAAATACTTTTTGGTGGTCATTATATTTTCTCCCTTAATTTTTTTTTTAAAAAGGTCAATATTTTCTTCTCAGCATCTATAGATATTATTAGGAGTTATTTGACACATTACCATTTCTTTCGGATGACTCCGGGTCACGCCAATGAAGGCAGGTCTTTTTTTTTACACGATTATTGAAAACAGTGTGTTTTTAGACTTTTTAGGATTCATAAATGTATGTTTGTTCGTTTCTATATTTCCTCATAACTACTATAGATATGTTTTAACCTATTTAAGGGTCAAAAAAAAAGTTAAAAAAATGTAGTATAGTTCCGACATTTTCCTGCACTTATTTTGAACTTTTTGTAAGTTATTTATGATTTAAACTAAATACATGACAAGACATACCTGTACCTACTTATCAATTCAAAAGATAACCGGTTTCAATCAAATTAGATATTGACAAACATACATCCAATTCCGCTATCAATTTGCCTATATTTCGGAGGTCAACGGCCCGTACATCAACGACGAAATGTTTGTAAACGAATTCTTCGTGTGGCACTTATCTTGGAGCACCAAGTGAGTACAAAGGCTGGACGATGTAAACAAAGACGCGTGCCCGAGCGACTGAGATTATTTTTATCTCTAAATGTTAATGACCCGCCGATTTGAGATATTTATTAATACATTCGCGAAATCGTCACGTCATTAGGAAGTTGGGGCTTTGTTTTCGCTAAGGCACAAAGTGACAAAAGGCAAAACTGCTATTCGACACGTATACAGATAGGTACTTAAGATGCTGACTGATTTAAGATTGGTCAAAGGTCAAAGCTAGACTGAAAAATTATGTTGAATCCATCATTTACATTATCAAAAATATATCATTATTTTTTTATTAAAAAAAAAAAAAAATTTTTGATAATCTAACTGACGGATTAATATGTTTTTTTTAACCAGTTTTTCTTTCCCTATTTAAATATCACAATTACCCGCGGCTTTGCCAGAATTTAAGAGGTTTTCTATACTCGTGATGCACACAATATGCAAGGAACTTCCTAGGTACACCGACCTCTGGTAGAATTCAGGGAGTTGTACATGATATTATAGATGCAGAGAGTCTGCGTTTACAGATTACTAGTTCATTGTATTATAATACAAATTGCACTTTCAGTGTTTACCACGTTACACGTACGAAATTTAAGGGTGCGTATAAAGCAAAATAACAATCTTAGAATTGAAATTTACCCAAGTAAATAGTATTTAAATGAAAAAATATTTTTATATGGGTATTTTCATTATATACGTGAGGGTTCTATCTGAGCAAAAACATAATTCTGAGAGAGGTAGAGCATAGCGTTTATTCGCTCAATGAGCAGCTCGACTGGGGAAGTACCTCCACCTTACGGAATACCGCAGCCAAATAACTTTATGTCGTGTAAAGTTGTGTTCCTGCGCGTGAGTAAGGTCGCCAGAGCTCATAGGGGAGGGGGGAAAGGTCGGTAACGCGTGAGCGATGCTTCGTGTGTTGCAAGCGTCCATATGGCTACGGTAACCGCTTACCATCAGGCGGGCCGTATGCTTGTTTACCGACCTAGTTGTATAAAAAAAAAAAAATGATGAGGATTACGTTTGTATGGAACAAACGCCACCTGCATTTCCTCTTAAGAGTGCGTACCAAGCCAGAAAAATATGGCAATGTCAGATGAAACAAACTTATGTCTAATCTTCGCGTGGAGATGAGATGGAGATAGCGTGTTTCGCGGAACAAAAATGAACTTTGCGCTTCTTATCTAAATAACTCGTAAAGTATGGAATATTTTAAAAAATCGTTAGTAGCACCTCTAGGTCATATGTTTGTGATATTATTTATCGAATTTTTGTCTTAATTAAATACACCATGAACGAATAAAACCGAAAAATCATTATTATTGGAGGTAGCTTTTTGATTGTTATTTTTCTTTATACGCACTCTTAAAAGCGCATTCGCACGCCTGCGCCCGCGCAGCTCAACGCTCTATCAGCCGGTACATACCTACGTATTGCATCAAATTATCACTATTTACACAGGTCTATATATCTATACTATGTTTACTATTGGAGCGTACAAGCGTGACGCGCACTCAATCATAGATAATAAACGGTGACGTAATAAATGAGCTGAAGCGAAACTAAGTCATATAAGGTCACTTTTTACAGCTGACTAAATCGTACACTTAATTAAAAACTAACTAGTGGATAAAAAATACGCAAGCATAATCTTACAACCGTTTTAAATAGGTAATTTATAGCACAGATAATTTTAATACATGTTTATCACGCTAAAAATCTACTGCTGAAAAATGTTGCTCGAATAAGGACTTGTTTACACGCAACGTCAATGTTCTACATCTAAAAAATATAAATCAAATAAAAATCAGTTATATTAAAAATATCGTTACGTGTAAACCAGCCCATAAATAAAATCAGATAAATAAATGCAAAAAAAAAGTTGCCAACACTAAAGAAGATTAAATTGTCGGGTTTCTATTTGAACTTACTTTGCAGTGCAATAAATGCTGTGTTTTATTTGTTTTTAGTCAAAAACAGCCAAGAATTGTTGGTTATGCTGTGAACGCTGCGTCTGCCGACAATATACATATAAAAGATATACACAAAACCCCATTAAATACATGCATTGTATTAAAAAAGATTTATAGAAAAAAATTACAAAATTATATCGGTTATTTTGTTAGCTCTTTGAAATATATTTGAGTTAGTATTTAGAAGCAGATTGTTAGTAAGTAATGATATTTTAGTATGGAATTTATATTAGTAAATTGCCGTTCAGTATTCTATTCTAAGTTTAAGTTGGAAAGATCTAACCAGAAAAAACCTAAAGCTTCAGGTGCTTTCAAATTCCTCTCTATTACCTACTATGGATGTTTTGAATTGCTGTGTTCGTTGTTTATCAAAACTGCTGTCTTAATTATGTAAACAATTAACGCAAACACGGTAAACGCGTATGCGTCATTGTCTGCAATTAAATTGCTCAGTGTTAAATAATTATTATTTTAAAATTCATTAGACTAATAAGTATTATTTTGCAATTAACATTCAATTATATTACTAAAATACTCAAGAGCTATAATTGCGTAGAAACAAACGCCTTGCAATTAATTTGCGATAAAAATATACATTTATTATGCATTGTTCATGCTAATGAGTTTTTTTTTTAATACAGAGTACTTTATCACATCGCTTCATTATTAAATTCTACCTATAGCAGGTCAAAAGACCTAGTAACTACATACTCTTTTACATAAAGAAAAAACACAACATTAATCTACTTACAGTGCTATCTACAGATCCCTAATAGGTCAACTGAAATCCTTATTACACACATCCAAATTCAAACACTTCCAAAATCACAAAACACATTCATTTAAAAAAAAAACTTTTGCTAAACACTAAAGACGTGCTAAAGCGTCATGTCACAAATCGCCACTATAATGCCGTCAACACACGACACGCACAACATCAACACGCTAATGTTAGTTGCGTACTGGCGTTCTGTGTTTGAATCAGCCTATGACTCAAATGATTCGCGTGAACTTGACTAACAAAATCGAACATCAATATAAGTATTTTTACCGCGGGTTTTTCTTTCATCAGTTTGTCCTTCTCATCCCTTACTATGGTGAGTTTTTGGTCAATCAAGACCACAAACTCACCACAGTAAAGGATGAGGTGATAAGCACACAAAGTTAGGAGGGCACTGGCTGCAGGGTTTAACTACCGTGACATACCGGAAGGTGCTACAGACGACAGACTCTCAACTTGAGGGTGGTAGCCAGCCATGGTAATACAAAGTATCCTATCACCATGCAAACGATAAAAATTTGGCCATCGACTCACTCTGGAAGGAGTTATGCCCAGGATTTAATATTGCCCAAGATAAGATCCTTTGAACTCTTGCCTCTAAATGTTCAAGTCATTATGACATTTATGCAGCATTCGTCATCAATATTGAATATAGGGGAAAGTATTCAAACTTTAAAAGAATACTTGAAATTCTGTTGCGACTATCAACAAAAGAATGATAAGGGGTTACCCTTTATCACCTTGATTCATGCAAAATGAAGGAGTCATGCAAAACATCTTTACACGTATACAAATTACTTAAAGAACCAACAAAATATTTGAGAAAAACTGATAACAAAATAATTTGTATCTAAGCTTGAGCAAATAACATTCGCCCTTCAGTATCATAATGTATGTATGTTGACGATATGTTAACACCTCTAGGTCGTCTAGGCGCAGGCGGGTCAAACAACAGACTTGGGGAGGAAGCCTTAGCAATGCGAGTTGTTGAGGCGTTTATTGTAAATGGAACGTCTATGTAGGTATTTAAGTACACGCCTGTACTACGAAATCAAGGGGAGGAAAATTCTCTGGACAATGACGAGTTTTTACACAAAGTACAATTTATTGTTTGTCATGACTAGGAAACAGTAACATTGTCAACAAAAGCTATATTATACTATTTATATAAAGTAAGTCTGACAATGAATTTCCTACTTCTCTACTTACATCCTATTTTAATATTATTAATTAGAAATGGACAAAGTGTTCGTTTGTAAACAACGGAATCAGTGTCAACATCATTTAGCTAATAAAATTGACTGATTGCTTATCACTATTCGTGCTCTCGCATTATCAGAATCTATAAATTATTCAACATGCTAGTAAAACAACGTAAACAAGAAAAACTAAAACAAGTCTACCAACTACGTCACAAGTAGACACTATGCATACTCCTACTGTGCTATAGCTGAGTAGTCAAACAGACATTCCCCATACACGCCCCGCATAGATCAAAGCTATTATTTCGTGCACACAAAGTGAATTGTAACAATGAAACTGTTTACACGGTATGGTTTCAGCCGGTGTGGTGACGTCACACAGGTAATCAAACCGTGTTATCACGAGGAACGCACGATAGCGAGTAATGTTGTAAGACACATTACCACTGCAGAATTATAGTTACCACAGCAGAATGATAGGGTTACAAGGAAAATGTGCGTGAAAACATATACAAAAATAATGTATTTAGTTTAGGCCCTGGTAAGGCACTTATGAACGTTAAGTAAATACAATTGAATCTACCACCGACCGGTTCGGAATACATTTAAAATGAGAAGACTCCGGCAAGAAACTCAGCAAGGCATTTTTTATATCATTTCATAATACTGAAATTGTAAGCCCATAAAGTGGTTTTAAAGGAAGGAACGAATTAGGTACTTTAGGATTTAAATAATTGAAAATCTACAGTTTTCATTAAGTCCTAAAGGTACTGTAGATCTTCCTTGGGAAACATAAAATTATGATTTTTTAAGTTCTTTCAGATAGCAGTACTACTACAATGAACTGGAAAATGCAATCTAAATCCAACATACTAATAGATTTCAGAAAAATAAATACAAAATGAATTGTGTGCATGTCGATTTAATTAATTTAATTATACCTACATAGTAATGTAACAAACACAGATTACGTAGTCGAGAACCCAGAGCTACATTTTAAATTGGAAACAAAATTCACAATTAAATTCAAGTTTCACAACCCGCAATCTGAGATAGCTGAAATCTTTGCAGCGACCACAGCAGCACGATTTTAACTGTACATCTGACAACCAACGTGGTTCCATCTCCAAAAATAATCGTAACCTCTATTTCAATGTTATAAAGTTCAATATGGAAAAAATACCGGTTTGCGAGACTCGAATTTAAAATGGCACGTTGAATGATGATAGGTGTGCGGATTGGGACTCTACAAACTGAGACGTACAATGAACTTTAAGAGTTCAAGTCTATGATACCATCATGTCATTGTGGTGAACCTTCGAATTTCTTTTTCAGGAACCGCCTCGTGATATGGGGATCAAAGGAGTGAATGCTGAGCTGAGATGATCGATAGTGTTGAATGAAATATGCACAGATTCCAGTTGGTTGGGATCGAATGATAAAAGTAATCGCAGCGATTTCGGTTGAAACAACTACTCTCTAACAGAACATTAAAACATTAGAATTTAAGCTATAAACTGTTATAGTAGTAAATAAATAAATGCTAATTTATAGTTGGCGAGATCTTTTAAAATAGGTAGAGTTCTATGGAATACCTCGACTCCATTGAATTCGAGGAAATCCTTACGTAGGTACATTAACACTTTTTCCTTGAAGCGTTTAAGAAATGATTCTTTTAAAATAAATTCCACTTTCATAATTTTGTGAATTGAAAATCTTATAAACTCCGAATAAACGAACGAACATATTTATTTATTCGGACGTCTGGAATTTGTCGTTTCCAATCTAAACTAGTTAGTCTAGCTAGTTATATCTCTTTCTAATATAAAATATAAAAAAGGATAGAGAGATGTTGTCCTGTCGTGAATTTAGTCTCCATCAAAATTGGTCAAGCGCGGCTATTTGCTCTTAAATGACAATGGCATAAGAATTTTGACAGCCTTAGTAAGAAAGATACACTTTCGCGCGACTTGCAATAAAACTCTTTGGAGCCAGCATTCCTCCAGTATATGGTTTTCCTCCAGGAATGAGGATTGCCAACAGCAAGAAATGTGGATGTGATTTGTGCTGGAAGTCAATTGACATAAAATGTGATAAAACGATAGCGATGGCATCATATCACGGCAGGTAGGTCACTCCCGCGCATGACAGTGTCGACGCCTGCGCCTGAGCACGCCGGCCGTTCACCTCGCACATCCTATGAGCTATTCAACAATCACATGGTGTTTTATTGTTTCCGATCACAATGACTAGGTGACTGCCATTGACATACATTTGTGTGGAATATACAATGGACAAATGTCTGTCAGATAGATTTAGCGATGGGACTTTAAAGGGATATTTTTATAGAAGAACACCAGAACTTAGAAGAATTGAATGACAGTGAAACTGAAAATATTATCTTAGAATTATAATTTATCTTTCCATCCAATTAAACATCATTTATAATGTTTGTGAGTCATATTGATGATCCTAACTAATATTATTAAGAGAGATAGAGCGTAGAGCATTCATTCAAAGTGTAGCTCGACTGGGGAAGTACTTCCATCCACCTTCCACCTTACAGAATACCGCAGCCAAATACCTACCCCTATGTTGTGTTCTGCGCGTGAGTAAGGTCGCCAGAGCTCGTCGGGGTGGGGGGAAGGGTCGGGTGACCCATAACCATAACGCGTGAGTGATGATGCCTCGAGTGTTACAAGCGTCCATATGGGTCCGGTAACCGCTTACTATCGGCGGCGGGCCGTACTCTTCTTTACCGACTCCGTCGAATAAAAAAGAATGCAAAAGCGACTTGGTTTGATAAATATTGACGCCTCAAAGGCAAAACCAATCAAAATGACATATGCTAGATATTTTATGTTCCAAGAACGCGAGTCAAACCGCAGGGGACAACTAGTAATTTAATCAATCATAAAGCTAATCTCTTTATCAGTTGAGCAGAAGGTTGATTGAATATTTATCTGAACTGCGAGCCGGCTCATTCCGTAATCGTGAGTCATATATTTCGTGAAAAAATATGATGAATCCAAAACATGCGACATCCTCCAGAGAATTTATTGGGAAATAAGATATCAGAAAATAAGTAACTTGGTCTTTTGAAGTCTAAATAATGATTCACAAACATTTACAATGAAAGAAAGTTCCCCAGTCCTGATTTTACTAAAGATTTCATTCAAGCTCTACCAATTCTTAAAATTCCTGACCTTGTTACTGTAAATACAGCGTTTGTCTATGATGTGGCTAGAAATCAATAAGCCATGTGTTAGGCAAGGTTCAGCCAAGGTAGTGTCTAACAGGTTGGCCTTGGCTGATATCGGCTGTGCATCTTGTGTTTATGATGTAAATGTTAATTGGCTCCAATGATTAAGCAAGTTAACATATCGTAATGGTCGATTGCCTCAAGCGCAACCTTTGATGGATCTTCATACCATAAAAATTGATATGTATGACATTTTAGCTGCTGATTCGTATATAGAATGTCCAAACATCGATGACTCTAGGTGGAACTGAATCCACTCATCATACATTTAACTCAAGCCTAACTGGTCAGCTTAAGTTTGCCATTTATTTATTTACTTATTAAATATAGATTCAGTCTACTTTGTAGTTTTGCCGCCGCGCCGGGGCACGCAATTGTTGTCAGTGCGATTAGAATGTAAAATTATGTAATGAATCTAAGCTTGTTTTGAAAAGAGTAATTGCTGAGTTTATTGCCGGCTCTTCTCAGCAAATGCAACCTTCCGAACCGGTATTAGAGTATTAGAGTCAGACTTTTCATAAGTGCCTGCGAAGGTCTATTTGAATAAATGATTTTGAATTTTGAATTTTGAACTATCTAGGTAACTTCAGTAAATGTGACCTTCATAAGTGCCCTTATGGGGCCTAAATTGAATAAATGGCTTTAACTTTGACTTTTGATATCCAGAAGAGAGAAGAGTGAATCAGTGCATTTCTAAACACTTAATTCACTTTTTTGCAGTGAGGAACGAGGTATAATAGAGATTGGTAATCGCGACATGATCATAAAGGTCTGATTCCGCGGCGTGGATAGAAGTCACCTTAGAGTCTTAGAGGATAATGGTAATCACTAAAAGGCGGGGATAACGGATTCTGAGCATTGCCCTGCCGATGAAGAATATCACTAACGAGCTTACGCCGACGCGGCAGAAAATACGGAAAAAAAACTTTTTTACTATCTCGATAACATGCGTGGTTTATCAATTACCTTTTGTACTTATATGAAAAACTTGATAGTAAATAATATTCAAATCAAAATCAATAAGTCATTTATTCAGTTTAGGCCCTAGTAAGGCACTTATGAACGTTAAATTGGTACATACAGTTGAATTTACCACTGGTTCGGAATACACTTAAACTGAGAAGACTCCGGCAAGAAACTATTATATCAAATGCTTGTTTAAAGAAAGTCTTTTTCAGATTTTTGTGTCTGATGCTATCATGACCAAAGCGGAATCACATAATAAATAAGGATGTCCAAACATAATAGTATTTATTATGTTTATAGTTAATATTTATTATGTATTAGTGATAATAATACCCTTGTGAAGGAGATACGTCCTGTAATCTTACTCATGATTAATGATATCTTTACCCAAACAAGCATAAAGTGGTATTTATTTGGATACTATTGTGTGATATTTTTCTTTACCTCACATGTCGATAAGATCCATATTTCAAACATTTTAACATAAAATATTCAGCGATGCGGAAGGAACCAACTATTTAATTGTCACGCGACGTTGACCCTTGTGCATAAGGTACGCGGGACACTATGAGGAAGTGACATTGTGGAACTGGAGACCTTGCGTTTTCATCAGCGTTGTCATGAGGATGCTGAGTGAATATTTTATTATAACTTGACAACCTAGGTATACTATGTGCAAAAGATACTGTTGGACCGACGGCCACGACATATCCTACATGCGAAACTATTCAAACTGACTATTAGACTGGACAATAAATTCGCGAGTCTTTCTGATCACTTAATCGCGTTTTGCGAAATGTCTCTCAGCCCATTACTACTAACGCAGCAGTATTTTTTTACTACAAATAGGTAACTATCATATTTAGGCTATAAACTTTTTGGTCTTATTTGTTTGTTCCTTTTCTCGCCAAATGGGCCGAAATGGCAGAACGAAATTTCAAAGTAAGGCTACTAGTTTAAATGGGGTATCATATGAAAGGGCTTTATGTATAATACAAAACAGGATTATATTTAATTTATTCATCATCATCAGCCTATAATGTCCCACTGCTGAGCACAGGGCTCCTTTCCCAAATGAGGGCGAAAACGCTCAAATCATCAAAATTCCTTCACAAACAAACGCGGTATGCGGTTTTTTGTTTTCTGCATGTTAAAAACAACAGATATGGCCCAAACGATGTAGGTATAGGTGCATTAGAATTAGAGTGATGTCGTTTTTAACAGTTTCAAAATGGGCATTTTTGTTCATGCGTTCGAATTGGAAAATTTCAACAATTTTGAAACGTTTGCCACAAACGATTTTTCCCAAATCGAACGATTAGATCCAAAAATGACATTTGCATTCTCATCGCCTGCTTGTCACTTGTCTCAACCTACCTTTTTTCCTTCAGTTAATATATAAACAAAGTTAATCTGACAATTTTTTCTCTTGCCTGTTAGTTTCTACCAAATTTTAAAAATAATAATTATAATATTCGCTTCCCATTTGAATTTTCAGCCAAAACTTATCTGTCAGATTCAAATATGTCAAAATATGAACACAAACGACCCTGCCTCGGAGGTGGGTCAAAAGCAGTTCACAATGTAGTTTTTAACTGTTTCGAAGTAAAACAAATGGTGAATGAAAACAGTTCTAAACATCAATTTCGCCCACAACTTTCCAAATTGAACGCCACATGTGATCGTTTTTAGCTTTATTGACTGTTATTTTTGCAACCATACCCCAATTCGAATGCACTTTATATACGTCCAATAAAGTATGTTGTCGGATTTTTTATGATTATATCCTTGACTATTTAATTTTGTAAAATAAAAAAAAATAAAAAATTTGCCAATATAGAAACATTGTCCAAAAACTTTTTAAATAAGAGTAACCTTGCTGAGTTTCTTGCCTGTTCTTCTCAGTTGAAGGCCGGCTTACGAACTGGTGGTAACTTTTGACCTTCATATGTGCCTACTAGGGCCTAAATTGAATAAATGGCTTTGACTTTGGAACGTCGGGACCCTCACACTTGACCGGTTTTTTCTAAATAGGCAATCGCTCATTTCACATGTGACTCAATAGGTAACATACAGTCATTTAGGAAAAAAAAAAAAACATTTTATGTTGGAAATATTGTGTGCATTTGCTACCACAGATAAAATTTCATTAAAACAAAATAAAAAATAACAATGAATGTGATAACATTATCACATACTATCTAACAATACAATAAAACAGGTAACAAAGAATCAATGGAATATAATCAGAGCGGGGTCATCAGTTTTTGTGATATGAATAAAAGAAAAACTTAGATATGAAGTAGCCTTCATGGTTATTTGAAGTTTCAATGCCAGTTATTTATTTGATTCATTATTTATTTGGTGTTTGTGGGATAAGCTTAGATGAAAGATGAAGCTGCAGCAGGACCAGGTGGGGATCATGGGTTAAGGAAAAGCAGGATATAGTGGTGTAGATTCTGTTGTAAATTGCACTAAACTAATTTTCATCACTTTCTTACAAACATTATTGAAAAAAGGTAGAACATATTTAAAGCTGTCAAATTAGTCTTTGCCATTTCAATTTGCGGGTATTTAAATTAGACGTAACAGCGATAGATGGCGACTAAATTTACTTTGAAAACATGCATTGGACTCGTTTGACAGGACTATATTTCTGTGTTAGAAAGAGATATAGTGAGACAAAATTTAGTTTGTTGTAAACAGAATCAGCAACAATGTAGATAAGTGGAATAAACAATTCATTTAATTATGTGACAAATTATGGATAAACGGAACTGAGTCTACTTGTTTGTTTATCAATTTTTTGTTATCAAAAGGTATCATGAGACAAGTTATCAGACAGGGAAAGACTACTAATGTATTGTTTATATCTATACTAGGTAAAAGGTTAGTGAGATACAAAGGTCACAGGTTTTGTAAAGAAAAAGGTTAAAGTATCAAACAGTTGAACTTACACAATATTGACAAGGACACTGAAAACACTGCTGCAGTAAAAAACACTTTTCCCTTGCTATGCTAACTATATAGCACGTATTGTGTACGGATAACGGAACGAGTGACTGGCGAACTATTTGATATCGCTATCAAGATAGTGTTTATCACATTTGGCACAAAGAATCCTCAGCACACACGTCACTTCACAAAACAACCATCCAATCAACCAGCACACAATAAAGACATCAGATAAGCGATTAAAAGCATCCTAAATTAAAATTGCTTAGTGCAAGCGCTACGTCAGACGGGGTCACTACACTACTTACGATTCGTTTAGCGAAGACTCCTGAAGGGGAGAAGGTGTAGTAAACAGACAAATAACCGTGTCGCGATCTAATTACGATAGAAAGTTAGTGACAGGCGCAATTATGATGCAAAACACACGAAAAACTTACCAAATTGCTAAGATTGACTCTTTATTTTTTTCCTTCTTTCAGACTCATTAACGTAAATGCATATCACACATTATACTACTATCACGTTACACAACACGATTTATCTTGATTTACTGTATAATTTAGCTAAATAAAATGTCTAAACAAAACAGTTTTTGACGATTTGACAACTATCGTTTTTATTCGTGACAAATTCAACATGTCTTCCATCCAACAGGTCATCCGGTCAATTCCAGTCATCATCCTAATTTATAATATTTAGCCAACAATACAAATTAAAGTTATACTATTTATGATGTATTATTAGAGTTATATTTTTATTTACTTAAACTTCTGTGGATTTAATGAAATAAATCATCAACATTTTAAAAGTTATTTATTTTACAGCTGTAGAATGTAAATAAATGCAAAGAAATTAAATGTTCTGTGGTAAAGTTACTTGTAGATTTTCTGTCTATGGATTTGTGTTTCAAACATAGACATAGGATATTTTCACTATGCTAAGCTCCTAAGCATGGAAAAGAGATAAATTATTACAATCCTTATGAGCACTGACACACTGAATCCAAAATCACACCGAAGTGTAATCGGGATGCTATGGGCACTTCCTCATTTTTTTTTTACTCGCGTCAAAATTTTGTATTATATGCATCTTTTTCTCCCTCGCAAAGTTTCATAGGATTGTCATATTTCTTTTCCATGCTATGGACCTCTGTTTAGCGTAGCGAAATCCTAAGTCTATGGTATACTATACGATTATACTCTTTATAGTTACCTTTTCTTATCAGTTATTAGTAGTCTGTGCCAAAAATACGTACTCTGTGGATGCTCTGTGATCTGTGCTTTACGTTCATTCAAAACGAAACGAAACGGTTTCTATTTACCTACCTTACTAATTTTTTTAAAAGTTCTTAAGTTTTTCTAACGTGATAAATAAATGGTAAAGAAGAATATACGATGGATATCTCAAGTTACTCTGCAAATCTTTCTCACAGTGATGATAAGGATACCTCAAAACGCGCAAAAACTTTTGTAAGCCTTATTATAAAACTTTATAGGTTATGTTTAGTATAATAGGTAAGAATTCAGGTTTTAAAATAAAACTTTCATTTCAGGCTATAACGGGGAAATGCTTTGAAAACGGCGTCGGCTGTACATGGAGACGTGGAAACAAGCTAGCCATATACGCACGAAGTCAAACTGTTAACAAAACACCCGCGAGTTCGACAGACAGTAAAATATTAAATATTCGTCAAGATATACTTCTATTCAGTCCAATTCTACGTAAATTAGTCAACGAATCAAATGGGTCGTACCTTTCTTTACAAAAAGCCGCTGAAGTTGCGAAAGAGTCTGATAACCAAGTGGAGTTTTTGAAACTGTCCCGTCAGTACCGCTCTATTATTCGTGTTTGTATAGAAAGTTTACAGGAAGCCGCTTCCAAAGAAACAAACGGCGTGGAGAAGAACAGCATACTATCCTACGTAACAATTTTCTACTCAATAGAATGTATATGGCATCTCTGTGAGATATTGTATATTGATAATATTCCCGGGGATATAGTCCTACCATTTTTGCTTGAGTGGGTAAGATTCCACTTCCCGTGTCATGAGCAGACGGCAGCGCAGTTGCTGGAGGCCTGTGAGAGAGGGTCAGAGGATCACAACGAGTATTGGGATACCGTTGTAGGGATGCTGGTGCAAGGAAGAGTGGACGTAGCGAGGGCACTGTTGAAACTGCATTCTGCAGCTGAAAGCAATGAGTTCAAGCTGGTTGATAACTCTTTGAGGAGTATGCCTGTTTACAGCGTGAGTTTCAATCATTATCTTATGGTTCAGAGTCAAAAGTACCTGATCACTTTAAAACATGTCACATTACACAATTTCATACAAGTTCAAGATAATAAAAAAATATTATTATGAATGGGTACTTAAGTGATCATCTTATGTTGATTCTGATTGTACCTATGATATGTTTTGATATCTGTTCAATTAAAAGAAGTCTTCTAAAATATGATGACCCTGTTCTGAATACAATGTCCCATTTGAGAATGAAATGGAAAGTAAGCCTAAGAGGTATATACAATAAGAGCTATTGTTTTCTTTTTAAAGTTCTTTATTTATTCATGAAAACATACAGATAATATTATAATCCAGTGTACAATAATTCCAGGTTTTAACAAATTATGTTTATTGAACTCAAAACGCTCATTTAAACTTTGAAAAGGACGGGTTGTGTTATGTAAAGTTAAACATGTAACAAAAATAATAATTATTAATACATCAATTAAGTGCACGCTTTAGGAAAGCGATGCACTGTTACAAAAAAGAATAAGAACATCTACACCAAATTGTATAGCATGATGTTTTTTTGTGTTCTTCAATAGCTCTCAAAGAAAGAATTCTATTAACACTACATTAAAGTAATTTTGATAAAAAGTAAACTATTTTGTTTTTGTTTTGTTTTGTAAACTAATTGTCATTAAGATTTACTTAGGTAGGCATTTGCCAGATACCAATATAAAACATAATGATTTTATAACTAATCTTTTCCAGGTGTATGGAGGTATATCAACTGGGGAATTCACAATATCTTGGAAACACTGGCAGGCAGAGTGTCGGTCCAAGCTCAGCAGTAGAGTGCTGGTGTCACAACCCAAACTGGAGCTTATTATGAAGGTATGATGAAAGAAATTGTATTAACCCATTGGTTTGATGCATCTTATCACTACATATGAGAAAAAAATAATTCCAAATGTGAGTCAACTAATTAAGAGCAGGGGCTCTACCGCGTAACTTTGGTGGTAATCGTAACAAACACCATTAATAAATTTCATCCAATCGGGGCCCGCGAATGGTCATCGTCGCGTCATATCGCGTGCGCGTCATTGGATGAAATAATTAATGGCGTTCGTTACGATTACCACCAAAGATACGCAATAGCCCGGCGGATTCAGATATAAGGCACTCATGATTGCAAATTGACAATCGGTTCATACTACACTGAAAAGACAGGCAGTTTTTTAATGTTTTATTATTGAACTCTGATTCATTTAGGGATTTTGTTGTAGCCAAAAAATCATCAAAATGTTTTTTACTGTGCTTAAGCCTGTATCTGACTAATCTCACCATGGTATGGTAAATGATGATTTGGTCGAAGGTGCTAAGCACACAAAGCCTAGTAGAAACTGGCTTTCAAGTTCAGCTGTCAGAACACACTGATAGGTACTAATAGTTAAATAGCTGTCCCCAGCCGTTTCACCCGCGTTCCCGGGATAAAAAGTAGCCTATGTCCTTCTTCATACCATAGGCTATATGCATGACTCTCATGATGATCATAAAAAGGAGAATGACCAAATTTGTATGGGCTCTGGTTTTTACCCTACTCTACTTACTACACCTTAATTTTTTTTTACCAATATTTTGGACTAATTTCGTCATTATTCTTTCAAAATTCAAGACTTTTCAGTTGAGGCTCTGATAAATATGATCTAAGGTAACTTATGAACATAAAGTTGTCTTGAAATTACATACAATTGATTCTACTAGCTGGTAAGAAACTCAGCAAGGCATTATTTTTGTCGATATTACAGCTTTTGTTCAGCATTATATAGTGTTATATCTCTTATAGTTGATAATCGGCGACTATAATGCGTTCGAATCGATCCTGGGCATGTACTCGTCATGGTTCGACGTTGTGGGCGGGTGGGTCATGTTCACTATGCCGTGGGCGCGCCGCCACGAGCTGGGCGTCGCGGCGGCCGCTTGCGCCGGCATGAGGACCGCCGCCAGGTCGCATCTCGATGTCATGGTGCGCGCTCTCATGGATGGAGATCTGCATCAGGTAATCTAAACTCATAACAAGATTTAAAGAAATAATTTTTATTATAAGCTTTTTATGGTGACTGTACTTTTTGTTGTCTGTACTTGCATTGTCATCCAGTATACCAAATTTCAGCTCAATCGAACACTGGGAAGTGGGTCTTTAACATGCAAGATTCCATTACAGACACTGGACAGGTGAAACTAAATTAAAACTTGTAAAAGACGAGCCAGTTGGCAATGGTTGGTTAAGATTCCACCTATCACGCTGCAGGGTTCAATTCCCACTCATGTCTGCATGTCTTGAGTGTGTATTTAAAAACAAAAAGTATCTGTAGTATCAGATAGCCGTGTGTGAAGTATGTCCCAGGATATATACATACATAATAATACTAACCCTTTATCAAGCTTATTTATCACTTCACTGCAACATTGATATAACAGTTAAGCATCTGTCCACATTCAGCCGAATCCCCTAAAACAAACTGAGCAATTCCCTTTACATTTAAATTATTATAACCAGCTAAATTCCTACAGGTGATACACGAAATCCAGCAAATATCGGACAACGGTTGGTTCGCGACACATCTCACAGACATTCTGTTCCACTGTGGCAAGCTGAAAATATTAGACAAACACCACAATAAGTAAGAATGACCACATATGTTACCACTTCTAATCATTGGCTTTCCCAACTCTTATAAGGTTCTGTATTAATGAGTTTTCGGTGAAAGAAAACATTGTGAGGAAACCATAGCATGCTGGTAAGGTACTTGGAAGTAACTGCTGGATACCACAAACTTCAATCTAGGAATGAGCCAGTTCTCTTTAACCAACTTCAAAAAAAGGAGGAGGTTCTCAATTCGGTTGTATGTTTTTTTTATGTTTGTTATCTCATAACTCCGTAATTTTTCAACCGATTTGGAAAATGCTTTTTTTATTTGGAAGGGTACATTTCCCGATTCGTCCCATCCCATTGTCATCAGGTCAGGATTTGATTACTTTTTAGTGTACTTTGAAGTCGGTTTGAGGTTTTTGTAAAACGGTATTTTTAGGCTTTGTGTGGTTACCTCCTTTGGCCACATCATCACTGACGATTATTTTTGTATAATGAAGTCGATAAACATACGGCCCGCCTGATGGTAAGCGGGTACCGTCACCATCTGGAAGCATGTAACACACGGGGCATCACTCACGCGTTACCGACCCTTCCTCCCTCACTAATGAGCTCTGGCGACGATACTCACGCGCAGGAACACAACATAAAGTTATTTGGCTACGTATTCTGTAAGGTGGAGGTACTTCCCCAGTCGAGCTGCTCTCTTTTAAATCTCTTGCAGGCCTATAACAATGAATAAAAAGCGGCCAAGTGCGAGTCGAACTCGCAAACGAAGGGTTCCGTACAATATTAACTATGTGCTATGAAAACAAAACACCAAAAAGAGACGTTTGTTGTATGGGCGCCCCCTTTAATTTTTAATTTTATTCCCGTTTGCCACCCTTCGGGTACGGAACCCTAAATATGAAATCAATCTTTATATATACTGCACGTGTATATGTCACTGAATTCCTCCTAAACGGCTAGACCGACGGCAGATGGCGCTGCAGTTGGTATCTAGGTTATATTATCGACTGCAGCACCATCTGCCGGGCTGATTTGTGAATCTAAACCATCCAGGGCGCCACCCAAACGCATACAAGAAAAATAATTCAAATCGGTCCAGCCGTTTAGGAGGAGTTCAGTGACATACACACGTACAGTAGAATTACTCCTTGGATGGCTTAGATAGGGTAGGGTAGGGTAGCACCACAGGGTAGTATTTTTAATCGACTTCAAAAAAAGGAGATTATTATAAATTCTTAATCAATGTATTTTATCAATTTCAGCATAGCCAATCGTCTACGTGACAGCCTGATACTAGAATATGGTTGTCTCATAATGGAGCATAAATCCCTGTGGCCGGTGGGCCTCTCGTACTTGGCCTCTTGTCCTCCCGAAGGCCTAAGGAGGGCCGAGTTGTTATTAGAGAGGATACCGGTGGAAACTGAGAGTAAAGCTATGCGGTTAGTTGCTGAGGCCAAGAAGTATGGACTTCATAGCGCTGGTAAGTATTTTAATGGATGATCTTTTTTTAATATTTTGCATGCTTTGGAAAGTCAATATGATGAGACCATAGGTGAACTTAGGATGTCCCTAAACTAAGCAGACCTCCCAAGCGTGGAAAAGAGATATCACATTCCTTATGAACACAAAATTAAAATGGCGGTAATTCCAACAGGACATTATTTGAAGATGGTTTTGTCGATAAAGGATTTTAGTATGGACCCTGGCAGTCCTATTATTCCGCCATTTTAATTTTATTTCGAAGCTTATTTTTTTTTAACTATAACTTATTGGGTATAGGTTTTGAAAAATTTATGTATATTAAAAATATATATAAATTTTTCTTACCAGTAAAACTTTAGTGGCTTATATTTTCGAAACGCGACACTACGAGGTTTTGTCACAAAATATTTCTTGATTGTATCGATGTAAGATGTCGGCCGTCATAGAAAAAAAAAACAAAAGGCGGATGAGAGGAATGCCAAAATCTTCCAATACCTTTTGTTGTGTTACACGCCATTAAAATATCGCAAGTCCAAGACCAGACGCTGTATAATCTGTATATAGGTTGTTACTCCTCTACTACAGTATGAGGCACGAGTGGTGAGCACAGATAGGCAGTAGTGGGGGCAAGCTCGCGCATGTACAGTTTTGACCAAATCACAGTAGCCAAATGACAAACAATAATCCAATAGACGACGAGCATCGACTGACGAACCAATCGTGCGCAGCTCGGCGCTCCCCCCTTCTTCATTCCGCAAAACAGACCGAAAAATTAACTACTGCGCAAGACTTTTTGGCGGGAACTTGCAGAGTGACGTTGCGTTTTCATTTTTATTTTCAAAAATTCGTGTATTAAGTTTTATTGCATATTATCGATATTTTATCCAATAAAGATGTGCACAAGTGAAGTGAAATGAAATGAATTATGTGTATCGTTACTTTTTATATAATATAACTGGAAAATGGCAAAATACACAAGCCGTGTGACGCAAACATATTAAAAAAAAGATTGCGCAAGTATCAATCTGTGCTCATGACTCGTGCCCCTTACTACACTGTGATTTTTTATTCGTCTTAGAAACGCAGGCCACATACTGTACCCAATGAATAAGTACTAATTATAAAAAAAAATGTTTTTTAAACATTTGTATAATAAAAAAAAACTAATATTATTCATTATGTTATGACGCATGACGTAGTTTTAAACACTCTGTTACGAGCGCAGTCTACTCGACTCGTGCTCTGGGTTGGTATTTTCTAAATTTGATACGTAAACTTTAATTTATTAACTCGATTTGTCATAATTGTAATGAATTTAATTTTTTTTTTTAAACACACGAATGATCAAAAAAAATTTTTTTTATGAATGTTTAGTACCTATTCATTGGGTACATTAAGTGGGCTGCGTTTCTAAGATGAATAAAAATTCACGGTGTATAACCCCTATGCTGTTCAAATGTCAAGTTATGGAAAATCAAAATCAAAATGTCATTTATTCAGTTTAGTTAGGCCCTAGTAAGGCACTTATGAACGTTAGATTGGTACATACAGTTGAATTTACCACCGGTTCGGAATACACTTAAACTGAGAAGACTCCGGCAAGAAACTCAAAACTTTTAACACCTCAACTGTTTACATTTTACAAATCATATGTGATTTGTGCCACCCAGTGGCATAATAATTATTTTTATTTCAATTTATTATGAAATTGAAATAAAAATATTAATGAATCAGGGGTTTATTTGCAACCACTTTGCAGTTTGATGTTAATTTTATTGTTGAAAACTTTTTTCGTGGTACAAAAGGGGTCATGTCACAAAATAACTTATTGTAGGTACGTGGGATGCGAATTGAAAGTCTGTTAGCGGAATAATTGGTGTGAATATATGTAATAATAATATAATAATGGAAAAATAAGTGCGCATGTGTCAATCTGTGCTCACGACTCG
>OX596252.1:1096900-1179807 GCA_951394255.1 Polyploca ridens
TGGACGCTTGCAACACCAGGGGTGTTACTCACGCGTTGCCGACCCTGGAGAAATCTCTTCAGACCCTTTTTGAAGAACCCCATGCTGTACTCCATTGGGAAAACCACGGCAGGGAGCTCATTCCAAAATCTGAGGGTCCGCGGAAGGAAGCTCCTTTGAGACCGCACAGTTCGAAACAATTCTGGTTTCAATATGTGAGAATGGACTCTCTGTCGATGGCGAAAGTTGCGATGGTAGAAGGTGGCCGTGGGCATCATCAAC
The DNA here is from genome assembly GCA_951394255.1 of Polyploca ridens. NCBI lineage: Eukaryota > Metazoa > Arthropoda > Insecta > Lepidoptera > Drepanidae > Polyploca > Polyploca ridens. The sequence goes on from OX596252.1 coordinate 1,097,162, forward strand.
ATATAATAAACAATTCTACAACATACATATTTCCAAAACTCGCTAAAAACATTTGGTAGGAAAACTTCCTGAGTTAACCATAGTACGGTGGTAGGGTACATTTTAGTACCCACCTGGCTGGCTCACCCTCAAATTGAAAATCTGTCGCCAATCACCTATCGATGTTCCTTTGATTAGATTTTCTTTTCGGCACATTTAATCTTTATGATACAATTTGCAGTTTAGTAAAAATTTGCATAATCTTGTGTGAACAGCTATTTTCTTATGTAATTATTATTTTATTGATATCACAGAATAACAGGTATCCTATAAGGTTACGTTATTCAAGAGTATGTAATGCCAATTCGTATCGAAATAGAAGCTTCCTTCCGCAGACGCTCAGACTGTGGAATGAGCTCCCCTCCGTTATTTTCTCAATGGAGTACAGCATGGGATTCTTCAAAAAGGGTGTGAAGAGATTTTTGCAGGGTCGGCAATGCGCGAATAATACCCCTGGTGTTGCAAGAGTCAATATTTCAACAGGCTACGGTGACTGCTTACCATCAGGTGGGCCGTAAGCTTGTTTTTCTACCTTAGTAGTATAAAAAAATGTACGAGGAGGAATAAACTTACAAAAGTTTTTTTGTTTCAGGAAAGTACTGTGATTTTCATAGACTGTACAAAAACAGAGAGTTCAAAAAGGCAGCGCAGCTTCTAGTGTCACTATTAACATCGAAAATAGCTCCAGATTAGTAAGTTTTATCTATTTTGACTCCATAGTTCAACCGGCTATAGGACAATTAACCGGCCTAGTACTATATCAACTCGAGCGTTTTCCGTATTCGGAAAGGTATGTAAAGCCATTGGTCCCGGTTATCACTTAATTGTGATATTCGTTACGTTAAGCTAGTTGGAGTCCTAGGAGTCTTAAAAACTCCAACAGTAGGTTGACCACTAGCCTACCTCCACCGATCCGTAGTGGAAATGCGTGGTGGAGTATCTGCTGATTCCCATTCACCCTCATTTGTGAAAGGAGGCCTGTGCGCAGCAGTGGGACATTATGGGCTGATGATTGTAGGTATCCATAAAGGCCTGCAAAATGGACTTATGCATTTTACTGACAATAGATTAGTGCATTAGAGTATTAGAGTTTGACTATTCATAAGTGCCTGTGAAGGCCTATTTGAATCAATAAATTATTTCATTTCATTTCATAGCCCCTATTGCCAGTAAAAGACAAAAGTTCGTGAATAACGCGGTAACTACTTTTGGGCCATCACGTGTTAGTTCTAAGTGTTATATTTTTCTCTGCTGGAAAAAACCGATGAGATGTGAATATGAGCAGGATTAAAACCTAATTTTTTTACAGCTTCTGGGAGACTCTCCTGCTGGACACCATTCCACTCCTCGAGACGGATGAGCCAGTGTTCTCGTCATCAGATACGTACGAAATAATGCTATGTTTAGAACTCAAGTCTGTCAAACAGCTGGATGGAGAAAAAGCGGATCTTCTTCGGCTGGCTCTCGCTAGAAACCTCGCTAGGACCTCCTTGGCTGAAGGCGATGAAGATTTGAACGATTAGTTTGAAGTAAAACAGTATAATTAGGTAAAACATTGGCCCTGATTCTGTTGTTCACAACTAAACTAATTTTAATGTCACTATGTCTCTTTTTGACAAAGAACATAAGAAAAGGATGTAAGAAATTTAGTCCTGTCAAATTAGTCCAATGCTTGTTTTCAATATAAATTTAGTCGCCATCTATCGCGGTTATGCCTAAATACACGCAAAATAAGACGGCAAAGATTAATTTGACAACTAAAATATGTTCTATCCTTTTTCAATCATGTTCGTAAGAAAGAGATGAGATGTAACTAAAATTAGTTTAGTGCGATTTACAACAGAATCGGCACCAGTATCAGTTATTCAGTCTGTCAAATGGTATGCAAATAACACCTTTATGTAACAAATCAATAAGAGTGAATGTTTTTGTTACAATCTTAAACTAATAAAGCTGTAATAATTGTTGAATCAGTGTGAATGAAGTTTGTTATAATGTGAGTTTGATTTTAAGCAGCAAATTAAATAAAAGTATTTTTCTTAAATGTTTTTTTTTTGTTACCTTTTTAGTGCTTATCGTTTTTTGTTGGGCATTATTTATTTTTATCAAAATGGCTAGGTGAACACCGCGTTGTAATAAAGGTAAGCCAACGAGACGAGATAAAGAATGTAAATTAACTTTCAATTTTTATTTAAGCCGGCTTTTCAATATGGGGTATAATATACAGGTCGTTGTTTTGGTCAGCGACGAGCGACTCAGGGTCGATAATACAAATGATACTGGTGCTAAAAAAAATACTTTATTTTTTTTAATAATAAAAATAAAAAAAATTGAAAATCATGTAATAAGCTAAAATGTAGACAAAATATTCAACGGGAGTACGAGGGAGTAAAGGGGTGGGGCGATGGCGGCTTGTGCCTAGCTCTAGTCTGTGCACGTGCCTAGTAACCATACTTTGCGGTAATTTTATTTCAAATTGAATAAGGTATTTCTCAACATATTTACAGTATTTAATGGAATTAAGTCCATTTTTGGGGTATATATATTTTGTACTACCGCTCCTGAGTCGCTTGTCGCCGACCAAAACAACACCCTGTATATTACATCTGCTGCTTTACCGAACTGTCTGCTGTGCTGTGAACTGTCGTCATGATAGCATACGAAAGATAATATCGCTCGTTATCGTATTGTAACTCGGTAGAGGTCGGTTGTTTACATATTTTATCTCTTCTCGTTGGCTTACCTATAGATTTATATACTCTGAGCCTATAGTAACGTATTTTTTCCGGGAGCGAAAGTATTATTATTTCACTCTTACTGCTTTACAACTATCTCATACAGGCAAATCACTTTGTCAATTTGAAGATGATATTAATAGTAATATATTGCCAAAACACGTTTACAGTTTAGTGGTATGGGCGTACCCAGCTTCTGACCCAGGGGGGGATAGATTTTTTAAGCCGGGTTTTCCGCGCTTGTTTTGCCTTACACACGACACGGGGACACATACTTTGCGCTTTGGGCAGAACGTCCCGCTTTCAGGCTGCCTGTACCCTCTGTCACCAGTGAAGGCAAAAATGTCTCGCTTTCAAAAACAGACCAAACGGTAATTTAATTTAGGTAGTTTTATTATTTTTCGGTCCGAAGAAGTTTATTCTCTAATTAACTTCCTACTTTACTTGAAAACTAGTCCCGATATTTTGAAACTGATTTGTTGCGTAACAACTGCTTAGACGTTAGCACTTAGAAGGCTAACATGTAATACAAACTAAGTACTTTTAACGTGAAAACAAAGAAATAGTTCGAAGTTTTCTAATAAAATCTCAAAACCACTTAAACCAAAAAATAAAAAATGGTTATGTTATGCATGATTATTGTAACTTAATCGGACGCGCAGCGTTTTTTAAAAAGTTTACGCATAATATAATATTGTAAATTAAGAACTTTTATCGACAACAGTAGTTACGTAGACATACGAAATCCAGGGAGGGGCAGCTGCCCTCCCCTGCCCCCCCTGGGTACGCCCATGGTGGTGAGATCCGACTTCTAAACTGCCTGTACATCAGGAGTCGGCAAGTATGTAGGGAAAACTCCTTCAAACAACTCTTCTTTTAATTTAGGTGGGATAAAATAAATAATCTGCTGTATAGTATCAATCATTATTTTTGGTATAAAATAGTATAATAAAAACAAACTCAAAGTTGTTCTTGAGAACACTGATAGACCTGCAGGGCTATTTTAAGATGCTGCGATTCGATAAAGGAAACGGATTCAAAAACTACCGAGGCCATATTCCACAACTGCTTTTTTAATTACCGAATTCGAATATTTTTGATGTTGCTTTACGGAAATATCAATTCGATTCATCGACAAGTTTTCGGAAATTAAAATAGCAATTGCTGAAATTCGACTCGGGTTTTTTTTTATCCGTTTCCGATATCGAATCCGACGTTTTAAAATAGCCCTACTAAACATCACATAATAACTATAGGATTTCCTTGTAGTCCGGCTCGAAGGACCATTTTAGTAGCACACTGATTTGAGATATAACCCACAAAATAGTTTCTTAATTGTATGTCTAGGAAAATAACTAACCCTTAAAGGAGTTATACCAATATGAGCTTCTACACAAGAGCGAGTGGAAACTGTTGCAAGTAAATATGGAAAAAGCACCTATAGATATTAACATGATGAGGTGTGGAGCCAACCGTATCATTTTCTGACAACAAATGAAGAAGCAATCTATTAATTGTGCTTCTAATTCAAGAAAACACAATAATTTAATAACAGCCATTTAAAACTTATGAATAGTTAATAATATCCTGGGACATTATTGTACACAAAAACAAGACTATGAGAAGAACAATCTGTTCCAGACTTAGTATAGATAGGAATTTAGATTCAGTAATAGATGGTGATATACACAGTAGATTAACCTCAGGGTAAGTTAACCCATTGGCTAGCGGTTATTTTTTTTTTATTAATTATTATAAAAGTTGGTGGGGACTTTAGACAAGCCAGCATAAATAATATTACCTATAATAAATAATGTATCATATCACATACAGAATAAATTAATGTACCTACAACATATACTAGGCAATAAAACAAGAGCCTTAAGAGCAAGAGTCCATCATGTGGTTAAAATATTAATAGTTATTATTGTAGTATGGGTTTAAGATAAACTACAGGTAGGATCCGAACCAAACTTAATGGCGGCTGTGAAGTGCGCTGCGAGCCAGCTTTGCACAGGTTCAGTCATCTCGAATGTACTGCATATCTTAGTTTTTGCTACTGTGCAGCGTTCCGCGCCTAATATCACAGCCACCAATAAGTTTGACTCAGTCTGTACCTATGTGATAACTTAAAGTGATATAATCTTAGAAGAAATAAGTTAGAAACAATGCTTATTCTACTTAATATAAATGCAAGAGTGTATGTTACTACTCAGCTCGGTAATGGACAAACAGATTGGTATGAACTAGGTCCTGAAATAGTACATAGGTTACCCTTCTACATTTGCCATGGGATAAATCAAATACCATAATTTCTTGAATACACAAGTAGATGATATAAAAACAATTAAAATTGTGGGCTTTTCTATTCTAGCAGATCACAATTAAAATCACAGGCATCAAATTACTAACACTAACTTAGGAATACAAATTTCAATTTTTTTGTCTGTTTGCATAAAATGTCTCCATAGACTGAAGCTCTTCAATATTGTAGTTCAAAATCTTATCGTATCCTTGGTAATGAAATTTTCCATAGAAGAATTTCTCTTTCAGCATGTATGGAAACCATAACTTATCATCCGGCCACATATCGTCAAATGGTATACAGTCATACTTATACCATTTTGGGAGCATCTCTTCAGTTTCCAATGGCGTTCCTTCAAATACACCGGTGGAGAACACCCTAACATCCATCATCAATGGTTCTCCTTCAAAAGTGAACTCCAAATGGCCAATTTTCTTCAAATCACTTGTTTTAACGCTCAAACAACATTCTTCTTTCAATTCGCGCGTCGCAGCTTCAATTATTGTCTCGTTTTGTTCCACTTTGCCGCCAAAACCGTTCCATTTGTTAACGCCAAAACCACGCTTTTTCAAACCTAAAAGTACTTGGTTTTCATTACGTACAAATACTAGAGTATATATTTTCTGTAGTAGCATTATTTATATTGATTCGTGTAGTTTTTATGTTATAAATCCAAATATTATTGCGAAGCGAAACTGAGCGTTATAAGTTGTTGTTGTTTGTCTTATTCGCCGGGTTAATTGTTCCATGTATTCGCCAAAAGGAAGGCAAAGGTTGAGCCATACAGCCTTGTCGTATTTCAGTTTTCTCGAGTTGTATTAGACCGGCCGCATACTATAAGAAATTTTCTGTCAGAAATTTTCGGACGCCCGCTTGCTCATACATTTTTGGACGTCAGACACGTCAGAATTTTCGGATAGTATGCGGGGTCTAGAACAAAATGTATGAGGAAAGTGCCTTCCGGCGGGCGTCAGAAATTTTCTGACAGAAAATTTCTTATAGTATGCGGCTGGCCTTAATATAGTCACAAAATAAATCACTTCATAGTCCGCACTGTCAGTCACCATCCTTAAAAGTCATGTTTTAGTACAATGGTGGTAAATTGTACAAAAACTTTTCTTGGACTTCTTGAGACAACTTGAAAAGACACGATACACATATAATTAAGTTCATTTCACCGTGCACATGGATTGGTCTTTATTGGATAAAATACCACTGATAATATGCAATAAAACTCAAAATACACGAATTTATGAAAATAAAAATGAAAACACAACGTCACCTGCAAGTTTCCGCCAAAAAGTCCCCTCTATCTACCTGATTACGTCCATGATCTACCTACCACTCAGGGCTGCCAGTAGACAAAGAGAATAATAATATAATCACTACATGCCAGTAGATATTGGTAGATATTTTTAAATTATTCGGCCATGCCATGTTTCTGAAATTAAACTAAATTGAATATCAGGATACAAACAGTGATTAAAATCGTAAACAATAATCACGTGAATTAACCTACGTTGTTTTTTGTATTTATTAAAGTGTGCATTTATGCGCTTCGGCCTTCGGTTTGTTTGCACTTTGTACCTCTTTTAAGCTCTCATATGGGTCGACCGCATAGAACGCACATTCGCCTAGAGTATAAATAGTACACACGGCTACACATCAAGCTATAATTTCCAGTATAAGCTGAACTCTCATTGTACGGAAATCCTATACAATGCGAGATCAGCTTATACTGGAAATGTATAGCTTGATGTGTAGCCGTGTGTACATTGTGAATTGTGATACATGTGTGCAAAGTTGGTCATTACAGTCGAGGCGGTATTAGGCGCGTGCGTGAGCCGTAGGTGAACGCGATAAGGAAGCCGAGACAGAAATGATTAATGCACACGCGTCTCATACGACGTTTTTCAATACACTTGCGAGGAAAATAAAATACTTACTTATATTTTTTAAAGTAGATTTTTATGATAATCATCAACCACACAACGAGAACGTAAAAAAATATGGCGCGCAGGTTTCTTTTTTGACAGCGATGCGCTGTCAATCTTTTTTGTACGGTTAAATTAAGATTGTTTCGTCTACACACATATCACTTACATTGAGATACAAACTTAACATGATCGGGATACTATCACAAAACACAAGTGCGGTAGTAAAGTAAAAAGCAACAGTTCGTAATAAGCTGTCTTATGGTACTAAAATATAGTGCTAAAATCGGTGCAATAAGAGCCACTTTACGAGCGAGTGTGTTGAAAAACTTATTTTTGCACGACCACATCCAGTTATTATACATGAGAGTCTAGAATACAATCAGTCACCTAATTATACAATTTTTGTATCCAATAATACAATCTGGCAGCCCTGCCACTTCTCGTTTTTATTTAGTTCGCTAAATGGAAGGCAAAAGTTGAGAGCCATACAGCCTTGTCTTATTTGATTTATATGTTAGTTTTTAGTCAAATGGTAACCATTCTACTAAAACTTTTCACGGACCTATTAAAAACACTTGAAGAGTCACGATATTATGGCATTCTTGTTATTTCACTGGGTGGTCGATTTAGGTAGGGTAGGTAAAAAGAAACTGGCAGATATTTTTTTTCATCTCTCATACACCGAGAATTTGCTATGTCTAGCTGTAGCCTGTTGATTTAGGCTTCACCTAGTTATAGCCGTGAATAAAAGTGCATGCAACCGACTGTACTTAGTTCTAGCCGGATAAACATAGGGAAGGTAACGTAAATATAGTCCCACTTCGGCTTTTAGCCGTAAATAAAATAAGAAATAATAATATAACGATTAAATTGTAAGATAAGCAGAGGAATTAGTTCGATGATAGCAATTATGTCAGAGGTGATAAGTAAATGTAGGTGATACGAACTTAATGTGAATGGTTTATTTATTAATAATGATAACACTATCGTAAGCTTAGTGTGGATCGCGGCTTGGCTTGTTTAATACCGTTTTTTATACTACTTAGGTAGCAAACAAGCATACGGCCCGCCTGATGGTAAGCGGCTACCGCAGCCTATGGACGCTTGCAACACCAGGGGTATCACTTGCGCGTTGCCGACCCTGCAGAAATGTCTTCACACCCTTTTTGAAGAACCCCATGCTGTACTCCATTGGGAAAACCACGGCGGGGAGCTCATTGTTATAACTCTGTAAATGGATGAAGATTATCATTATCATAAGAGCTATAATATTATATGAAGTAATATAATAATGAAAGTGCTATGGTATGGTGAGGTTTTTTTACCTACTAGTACCTACTACTAAAATACCTACTAGTTTTCGTACCGCGGTTTCGCCCGCGTTCTGATTGATATGTTTTCCCGGGATACAAAGTATTAGGTATATGTATTAATCAAGAACATAATTATGCCAAATTCATCAAAATCCGTCCAGTACATTTTGCGTTAAAGAGTAACAAACATTAGCAAATGACATCCAGAGTTCCATACTAACTTTCATATTTAGAATCACAGTAACAAGGTACATGGAGCGCGCGGAACACGGGAGTAAGGCCAAAAAAGCAAATACAAATTGATAAACACATACCTGTTATTCGCTTCTGAATTTGTATTTGCTTTGTTTGTTTATTAAAAAGAAAGTGTTTTTTTTTTCGTTTTCGTTATTTAAAGTTTGTTAAAGATTTGTATTTGCTTTTTTGGCCTCAATCCCGTGTTCTGCCTTTTGTTCTGTAATCTGAGTTTAGAATATTAAAAGTAGGAAATAGGACAATTAGTAGGATGAGTAGTAGTTTTTAACCTGTGTAGGATAGTACTTAATATTGACGAGTCTCTAGGCCTCAATCTTGCAAGTATGTTCCCCGTTCAATCTGCCCATTATGAATCTGTCAGCGATGATTTTTAACAATTAATAAAAATAAACGGAAACCAACAGACAAAACGACATATATCTACGTAGTAGATTAAATAGATTGCTCCGTAGGAAAATCATAATAGTAGTAGGTATAATATTTTAATCTTGTCAGTGAGTTGGTTCCTAGAGTGCGTTTTGTTCGTGCGATAATTTTTACGGGAAAATCCTATTATATATAAGGTAAGTCGATAATTAATCATTTAGATAATGATATTATAGGTTACAATTAAAAGGAAATGGTTTAATTTCGTTCATTTATTTACATTGTGCTATGCACTATGTTATATTTGTATGTAGGTAATATATGAATAAAAAGCAACATAGCAAGTTTCATCAGCTGACGTACCCACTTGCCTACCTACATTTAGGACTATAATCGACCCTATTAACGTTTGTTAGTCGTAAACTAGGTTCTAGGCTAGTAGGCATATTTTTTAAAGCGTTTCAATTTTAAGGCGCCGATCCCACTGACAAGAGTTCTACAGTTCCGAGTTCTGCATTCCGCATTGATTGTAAGCTAAGTGGTGCCTTTGAAAGTAAAAAAAGTGTATGATGTGTGATCAGTAGCGAATATTGCAGAACTCTAGACTGCTTGCTGTGTGCACAATTGTCAACACGGAATGCAGAACTCGGAACGCGGAACTCTAGAACTCTTCCTGTGGGATCGGCGCCTAAAATAACACTTAGATATTAAAAAATGATTAATAGAATGATTAATAAAAATGATTATCATTTCTATTCATATTAATAAAAATGATAAACAAAAAATGAACCTACTGGTAACAGCTTAAAAATTCTGCTCGAGAATGGTAAGAATTAAAGAATTTGAACTATGTGTTTTTAAAATTGAAACGCTTTAAAAAAATTGTATCGAACTTATTCTGCAAATGATTTTAACAACTTCTACGTCTCTCTAGCTATTCATAAAGGTATAACATCTACTAGGTATGTTTATAAAATCTTCAAATAAATAGGCCCAAGTGGTAGTACAAATTAACGGAACTTCGAACTTAAATATAACGGTTATGTTTCGGATACTATATTATATAATCAAATACCTTCGGCCACATCATCACTTATCATGCTGAGATTGTGGTCAAAACACAGGCCTATCTATACATAGTAAAAAAAGGTAAGAACAAGAAAAGTTACAAATTCAAGAGAGGTTTAGGAGACGTAGAGCGTAGCGTTTATTCGCTCAAAGAGCATCTCGACTGGGGAAGTACCTTACAGAATACCTACAGCTAGCAAATAACTTTGTTTTGTTCCTGCACTTGGAGTAAGGTCGCCAGTGCTTATTGGAGAGGGGTAAGGGTGTTGCAAGCGTCCAAATGGCTACAGTAACCGCTTACCATAAGGCGAGCCGTAAGCTTGATTTTATTTGATATTTTCCAGTGAAGATACCAAGATTCTTAGATATTTTAGATTTAATATGAAATCTACGTCCGGTATCTAGGATACCTTAAATCTATGAGTAAAACCCTTCCATATTTCAGAGCCATGACATGTCTGGATCATGGGTGTTCAGATTACAGTCAGGGTCCAGCCGGGGTGCGGATCACTACTCTCATCACCCAGCTGTTGGCAGCTCAGTGTCTAATCACCGAGCCATGGCCTGAAGGCAGTTCCCATACTGTCTCAAGTAAGGGTTTCCTGTAAGAGTAGGTACTACACGGTTACATAAAAAACACACATAAACACAAAAAACAAAAACAAAATAAATAATCATCAAATTCAAATTCAAATTCAAAATCATTTATTCAAATAGACCTTTGCAGGCACTTATGAAAAGTCTGACTCTAATACTCTAATACCGGTTCGGAAGGTTGCATTTGCTGAGAAGAGCCGGCAATAAACTCAGCAATTACTCTTTTCAAAACAAGCTTAGATTCATTACATAATATTTACATTCTTATCGCTCTGACAACAATTGCGTGCCCCGGCGAGGCGGCAAAACTACAAAGTCATGTACATCTACATCTACGCTAATAATAACGAGAGAAGATTTAGAGTTTTGTATTTTTGTTTGTAATGAATAAACTCAACAACTACTGGCCCAATTTTAAAAATTCTTTCACCAGGAGAAATCTAATTTATCACAGAGTAACATAGCCTATATAAGTATATAAATTTCACTCGGGCGAAGCCGGATACGAACAACTAGTTCGTTTAAGATTCCACCTATCGCGCCGCAGGTCATTGGTTCGATTCCCACACAGGACATGCATTTGTGTGCAAGAACATGTCTGTATGTCCTGAGTCTGAGTGTAATTATGTATTTAAGTATGTATTTATAAACAAAAAGTAGTATATGTATTATATCAGTTATCTGGTTTCCATAGTACAAGCTCTGCTTAGTTTGGGATCAGATGACCGTGTGCGAGGAATGTCCCATGATATTTATTTGCAACACCAATTCATTCATCCATTCATTAATTGAATTACAGATGGTGACTCCTTCGACTTCATCATCATCGGCTCGGGTACAGCCGGCTCTCTGCTTGCTAATCGACTGACTGAGATCGAAGATTGGAAGGTGCTGCTCTTAGAGGCGGGTGGAGATCCACCCATGGAAACAATCGTTAGTTTAAGCTTTCTATTTAATAATGAGTATATCTGTCATGTCCCAACTGTGTCCTCTATTATTTTATGTTTTCCTCCTTTTCTACCAAATAAGTATTGTGTTGTGTGAGTTACGTTATTTAGCGTTATCATAAATATATCATTTCACGTATTTTCAGATCCCGAATTTCTCTGGTGCAATACAAAGAAGTAAACATGCATATCAATATTATTCTGAAGAGGACCAGAGTATAAATAGAGGCTGCATAGGACAGAGGTCATTTTGGCCAAGAGGCAGGATGCTCGGAGGTACTGGTTCTATGAATGGCCTTCTACATATGCGCGGCAGTCCAGGAGATTACGCACCTTGGCATCTAAAAAAAGACGACGGCTGGGATTGGCCAACCATAAAAAAATACTTCATGAAGAGCGAAAAGATGATGGATCCCTACATTCTTAATAATCCTGAACTAAGAAAAGATCACGGTGTCGATGGAGAATTTATCATCAATCAATTGAATTTTACTCACGTTGAGGTAGTCGATAAATTAACCGAAGCATATAAAGAGATGGGCTTAAAGTATCTAGACGATTTAAACGGTGATACACAAATGGGTGTTGGTAAAATAAGAGGTAGCAGTTTCAAAGGTAGGAGAGTCAGCACTGCTACAGCATTCTTGAATCCTGTGAGAGATCGTAACAATTTATATGTTGTAAAAGATGCATTCGCATACGGTATAGTATTTGATGAGAACAAGAGAGCTACAGGAGTTAAAGTTACTTTGAAAGGGGACGCCGTGGTATTTAATGCAAAAAAAGAAATCATTCTCAGCGCTGGTACAGTGAGTACTCCTGTACTGCTTATGCTTTCAGGTATTGGGCCGAAAACACATTTAGAAGGATTGGGCTTCAAAGTTGTATCTGATTTACCGGTTGGAGGTAATCTTCAAGACCATGTTAGAATACCTGTTCCTATAACAATAGATACTGGTGCGAAAAAAAAAGATAAACATTATTGGGAAAATGCTATAGTACAATACTTACTTGAACAGGAAGGTCCCCATGCAACGAATTACGACCAGCCTAATATAAACGCATTTTTGTCAGTACCCGACGGTAAAGAGTTACCCGATGTACAAATTGATCATAATTACTTTGTGGCAAACACATCTTATGTTAATTCTATGTGCAAAGGTATATTATCTTTTAATGAAGATATTTGCAAGCAATTTGTAGATTTTAATACCGATAAAGAAATGATAATATTCTATGTTTCTCTCTGCAGACCGTATTCAAAAGGTAAAATATTGTTGCGCGGTATTCATGCTCTGGAACATCCAAAAATATATGCTAAATATTTCAGTGATAAACGAGATATGGAAATCTTTGTAAACAGCCTCAAGCGTATTACTGAAATTGTGGATACTCCAACATTCAAAGGTATTAACGCTGAGTTGAAAAGGATAAAATACGCAGATTGTGATCCTTTTGAGTTTGGCAGCGATGAATACTGGGAGTGTATTGCTAGAACAGTGACATATAATGTTTATCATCCTGTTGGAACAGCTAAAATGGGCTCAGCTAATGACCCTGAATCTGTAGTGAATAGTAAACTAAAAGTGTATGGCGTGGAAGGCCTGAGAGTGGTGGATGCAAGCATAATGCCGACAATACCTAGCGTCAATACTAATGCTGCAGTTATGATGATTGCTGAACGAGCTGCTGACTTCATCAAGGAGGAATATGGGGTTTTAATAAATAAAAAAGATGAGCTGTAAATTGTTTAAATTACTTTATACACCTTTTTAGAAAAGTTTAAAAAGGCTTTGCTTTACACACAAAACTTGGAAGCATTCAAGTATATTGTATTATTTTTTGTAGAGAATAATAAATTGTATGTTTTTTATAATTTAGAACCACAGTTTAGAACAAACCCTGAGAACAAAACATTGATATACGTCACAGAAACGTCTGGTTGACAGTAAACAAAATAAAATGTACGCGGCTTTATAGAGATGTTAATTTATGTGTACAAATATTTATATCTGATTCTATTAAGAATAATAAACGACGTGCAAGCTACTATAAATATTTTAGATCACGGCATTCTGCCTTTGGAGAAAAACTCCATTGCTATACAATTTTATATAGACATTGAAAACGTGGATCGTTCATACCCTTGCAAACTACATTCGAAGTCTAAAAGGTGCTGTCTTATGAATGGTAAAGAGAAAAACTGCAATATTATGTCTATATATGGTGAAAATACTTGCGTAGTCCAACCAAAAGACCGAGAAACAATGATATACGTTTACCCAACGTTATATCAACACGATCAGATCGGTTCTTGTAATTTTGTTTTAGAATATCGCTGCAATAACAGAATGTTAAAAAGGCAAGAAATAGATGTCCCGTTTGATACCATGTTGAATAGTAAAACTCAATCTTTAGTAAGTAGCTATGTACTTAATAGAAAAACAGTAAAATGTGATACTTTAGATGAAGATTCTTTGAATGACTGCAATCCAGTAGATTGTGACTTAAAATACTCTGGTAAGAAGCCTTTCTATGATACAAATGCTAGTCAATGTGTGGAAGCTCCTATCTGTAACGCAGATCCTAGTAAAGATCTTCCCGATGTGGTATACGTACCAAAAGGAAATACTTGTAGAGATTTAGATTACTCATTTTCTGTTGCTGATATTTTAGCAATATCATCAAGACTTGGCGTAGTGACAGAGTCTACGAATTATAATGATACTCTAACAGTGCAAGTAATATCGAACTGTTCGACAATATCCCAGAATTTGAACTTTCTACTAGATATGATATATGGAAAGCTTATGCCAATCTTATGTGATACGTCGGACTTAAAAAAATGCTCAAAAAAAGCTCTGCTATCCATAGTAGCATGTATTGCTGGTATATGTGCTGTGTTATTTGCGTTTGTGTGCTGCGTTAACACAGTTATATGGTTATATAGGAAATGGACAAGTGGCAAATTTCATAAGTTCTTTAAGAATCTGAAAAGCAAATTTAAAACATCACGTTCAGTTTTTAGATCTAAGAAATCTCATGTTGATACAGAAGTGAGGAATACTTTGCTGCGAGAAGTAATATTAAGAGATTTGCCTTTGGAAATGAGAAACAGTCGCGTAGACGTTTGTGATAGAATGAGCAAAGTAAGGTGGAAGAAGAAGTATAGATCGTCGGAGATCAAAAGAGAAAGTCAGGTTAATCTACTGGCAGATGGTGTCGTATCCACGACCGCATCAACAGTGTCGGTTTATGATGAGGATTAAATGATAGACTGTTGAAACAAAATAATTAATTCACATAAGCTATATTTTAATTATGGTACAATAGTTTCTACCTGCGCTCTTACCTATGTCATCGAGGGATGTTAGGTTTTTCCGGATAAAATGTATCGTAGGTATGTTTTATCTATTCCTAACAGTAACAGATGGGGGAACTGGGAATTTGGAAGAACTATTCCTTGAGTACTCTAGCGATAGGAGTTTTTGAAAATTCTAACAATAAGGGACTAAAATAGAGAATAGGTTGAAACCACTGGGCGTAAAGTTAGTTCCAAGATTATGATTTATGTACGTACCATATTTCATCCAAATCCAATATTTGAATACCAAACCAGAGCCAGTAGACAAGATGGTTGTCGACAATCGTTAGTAAACGATCAACCTTTGTATGGGATTGACATTTTAAATCGAAAAATCACGTGATTTTACAAGCTTTTATTTAGTTTCACCTGTCCCGTTGTCTGTAATGGAATTTTGCAAGTTAAATTTGACTCAATTTCCTGTTTCCGATTGAGTTGAAATTTTGCACGAATATGCAAATCGCGTGACAATGCAATATTATGATGACGTGGAGCTGATCTGATGATGGAGCTGGAAGGTGGCCATAGGAATTCCGTAATAAAAATCACATAACCCCATCGAGTTTGATTCATCTTGACGAGTACTATAAAAAGCTTGTTTTAAAAAATTAATTCTTAAGGTGGCCCTCTGTGGCCGGCGCAACTTCAACGCGAGCATAGTCTAAAAGCTTGTTGTTTTATCCAACGTAATGTTTGACTGCGAATAAAGAGAGATAGCATCAGAGCCGTCGGTTATCAGTCGGTAAATTCTGCTGATCACTCGCGGCCGCTTCGCTAGGTCGTCATTCATGATTTCGCATTCATAAAACTTATTCCAGGAGTATACTTCTTGTGAAAAAATCTTACAAGTTTGTGAAAAAAAAGTTAGTTATTTAGAATCTCCAATACATTTGCAAGCCTGGTATCTAAATGTTTTCTTTACTTTTACAATTTATACATTAATTTGAATTATAGGTACATTAGATATGGCCAAAGTTCAGGCAAAAACGCTGTTTTTCGGAGGCTTTGACTGAATTTGTTTCACACTTTTTTTAAATTACGCCTATATACACGGCTAGATATAGTACACAAGATACTAATTTGTTCAAAACATCTAACGAAAAATGTTTAACAACGCCATAATAAGTACAGGGGTTTTGTATGAAAAGTATGACGAATTGAGTCCTCTTAACTAAAACTTGTTAAACAATCTCTTAGGTCAATCTCATACAAAGATTGATCGTTTACTAACGATAACGATTGTCGATAACCAAATTGTCTAGGGGGCTGTATGTATTTGTCTTCAAATGCCTCATCATCATCATCATCATCATCAGCCTATAATGTCCCACTGCTGAGCACAGGCCTCCTGCACACAAATGAGGGTGAAAGGGAATGGGCAATACTCTACCACGCATGCCCACTGCGGATCGGTGGAGGTAGGCTAGTGGTCAACCTACTGTTGGAATTTTTCAAGCCGCCTAGGAGGCATCCAACTAGCTTAACGACTATCACAATTAAGTGATAACCGGGACCAACGGCTTTACGTGCCTTCCGAAGCACGGAAACGCTCGATTTGAAATCCCACTAGGCGGTCACCCATCCAGGTACGGACCACGACAGGCGTAGCTTAACTTTGCCGATCGATTAAGAACGGCTAATCATGCTACACCACGAGCGCTTCAACCTCCAACCGACTCAACTTCAAATGCCTACCTCTATATAATAATCTCGTTGGAAAAAATATACGGAAAATTATTCATACATTAACCCCGAAAACATTACACACTTGTTTTTTAGGCAGTCGTGTAATGGGACACGCAAGTGTTAATAATTTTGCTGCTGCACTGACTACAGATAGTCTTATTATTATAAACGATGGGGCTTGGTTAAGATTCCACGCCGCAGATCATGGGTTCGATTCCCTTCACATGCATTTGTGTGCATGAACATGTCTGCATATCCTGAGTCTGGGTGTAATTATGTATATTATGTATGTATGTATTTACAAACAAAAAGTAGTATATCAGTTATCTGGTTTCCATAGTACAAGCTCTGCTTAGTTGGGACCAGATAGCCGTGTGTGAGGAATGTCCCAGGATATTTATTATTAATAATTAATCCTAACATTATAAATGCGAAAGTGAGTTTCTTTGTTTACGCCTCAATTACTCAACGGATCATCATGAAATTTGGCATGCAGATAGCCTATGATATGGAGAAGGACATACTTTTTATCCTGGAAACGCGGGTGAAACCGTTGGGGACAGCTAGATTATTTATAAATATTGTTTTGGTGTTTAGTCAATGTAAGTAATTGTAACGCAACAGTCGTCCTTTATTTGAGTCTTTAATTTTCATATTTTAGATACTTCTACAATTTTTTTTCAGATATAATTGAAAATCAGTCAGGTAAAAAGAATTAAAGCGTCATTAAATAAATCAGTCGATCGATTTGAACACGTACTCGTGCTTACTTTAAAGATAATAATTGAATAACAATGAATAATTCAACAATTCATGTTGAGGTTGGAGGGTAAATCGGTCGAATGCCAAAATGTGTGAGGTTCCTAAAGAACTGTGCAATAATAAACAATGTCGTTTGTTTCCATTGTCACGACTTTAATACATTCTTAGCGCCTTTGCACACTACAAGAAAATGTCTTGTGTCTTATCAGACACAAGACATAAAGGCCGGCCGCATACTATAAGAAATTTCGGACGCCCGCCGGAAGGCACTTTCCTCATACATTTTGTTCTAGACCCCGCATACTATCCGAAAATTCTGACGTGTCTGACGTCCAAAAATGTATGCGCGGGCGTCCGAAAATTTCTGACAGAAAATTTCTTATAGTATGCGGCCGGTCAAAATATATGGTCGTGTCTGATCCAACATTTCTTGTAATGTGCACGGTCTCATATAACAACCAGTGCGACTGAATGTCTTCTAAGAATGTCTGATAAGACACAAGAGATTTTCTTATAATGTGCAAAGGCACTTAGACTGCATTCAGGCATTACCTTGTATATGACGGCTAAAAGCCGAAGTGGGGCTACACTTAGGTTTAGCCGGCTAGAACTATCGTGCAGCCGATTGCAGTTGGCTAAACATAGGTGTAGCCAAAACCAACAGGCATCTTTCTATTACTATTCAATGAATAAAGATGGAGATACTTTAATAAAACAGGGTTCAGTTCGGAACTAGAGGGATTGCCAATGAGTTGCCAACCTTGAAGTGTTCTTTATGAAGAACATCGGGTTCCTGCGTTGAGGGAAAAATGGGGAGCTTATTCCTCATCCTAATGGTCCGGAGTGGGAATGTTCGCCATTTTAAAATCATAATGCAGCACGAATTTTGTGTCTTTACTGTGCCTCAATGTCGTAGACTGCATCACAAAATAAAAAACGTATTGTATAATGGAAACAATCTAAATCTCAAATGTGGATACACGGTGGATATAGGCTGATAGGTAGGTACATTTGTATCTTCTGTTCATGCATAAGATTCCCACTCCTGTATAAATACTTGGGCCAACAATTTTATATTGCATTGATTTTGAGAATACACGTTGGATGTTGTTCAACGTTTCCTAAAAGTGAATATTATTTTAGGACATGACGTCTTCAAAAATGTACCATATTATATTATTTGTGTGTTGTGTAGTTGATACAGGTAAGTAACTTTTGGTATATAATGGAAGCTCGTAGGAATTTGCCACAATCCACACACAGCCACAGCCACAGCCATTTTGCATCCTCATTTATAATGCGGACAGCAAGGGAGTGGAACTTGCTTCCGGCGTCTGTGTTTCCTGACGCCTACAATCTAGGTACTTTCAAGGCCAGAGTGAATAGGTTTCTTCTGGGTAAGCGTGTTTCATCTTAGGCTTCGTCATCGCCCCTTATGGACGGGTCAGTGGCCAAACGCAAGCCCATTTAATAAAAAAAAAATACAGTTTTATAATATTAACTAGATGTGCCCCGCGGTTTCAATCGCGTTCTCGGGATAAAACGGAATAGCAGACTTGGCCCCAGAAATATTGAGCAGTCTTTCAAACTCCTGTTGTTCGTGTGTACCGAGTGAAACAAGTACATTTTGCTTCACTCGGTACACTATTTTATTCGAGGCATATCCAGGTAATTGCTGTGACACTGAAATTTTACTTACCTACCTAAAAATATTTGATTTATTAATGTGGTAATGTCAAAGAACCTGACGACCTAACTTACGTCGCATTTGTGTTTGCTGCGTTGCAACGAAAAATTAATTAAATTTTAGCAGTCGCGTCATGTCCGGAAGACAAAAAGTTCAGATTCGACTACAAGTACTACCCGGCGGCGGATGGGTGGTTGAAGCTGCACCGCGTGCCAGCTAGGGAATGCAAACCGGTTTCACCGAAAATCGAAAAACCGGTTATTCGGTACGGTTTCGACCAACAAAAAAACCGGTTTCATAGAACACCAAAACCGGTTTTTCGATTTTTTTCGGTTTTTCTTTCAATGTTTGGAAAAACTAAAAAAGGAAGATTTGCCGCCGTTTTGTAAACTGAGTGCAATGCAGTGAGTATTTTTGTGATGAACTGAAGTGTGTTGATGTGTAGTTTGTTGAGCTGGTAAGAAAATAACGATTATTTTTATGATAGATATAAAACATGTAAAACTTTTTCTTACAATACTTAGGCAGCAAACAAGCGTACGGCCCGCCTGATGATAACCAGTTACTCTAGCCTATGGATTCTTGCAACATAACGGTTATCACTCGCACGTTACCAACCCTCAACCTTTTTGAAGCGGGGAGCTCATTCCACAGCCTGAGCATCCACGATAGGAAGCTTCTTTGAAACCGCACAATATGAGAAAATTTTGGTTCCAATGTGTGAGGATGGACTCCCCATCGGTGACTACGATGGATCAAGGTAACTGGGCATCAGGTCAATCAATTCTTCAGAACACTGTTGGAAAAGCGGTAGAACACACATAAGAAGGCAGTCTCTCCTCAGACTAAGGGGCTTTAAAACACTTGTGAGCTCGGGATCATCGACAATTCTAACGGCACGTCGCTGAACTGAGTCTAAATACCCAAGCTGGTATCCAGGTGCCCACAGAAGACAGCATTACTTAATTTGGGCCAGACTTGCGAATTATATAGTTGCAGTCTTTGTCTCGATAAGAAGTACTGCTTCGCTCTATTAATCACACCGAGTTTTTTGGATCTTGTAGATGACTTTGGAACAGAACGTCGCTACAAATATTAACGTGAAGGATCCCAATGCTTTTCGTGATGTTGAGGGACATGTTCTAGAAATAAGGAGCCACAGCAAATGGACTTCTCTCAACGGTGAATGCGCAGGCTTGCGTGTGATTTAGTGGGGTTGAAATAGACTAGGTTTAGTCGACCCCAATCGGAGTCACTAGTTTGTGTACTCTCAATTTAAGACAAGTCCTTCGCACCTTTTCTCCAATATATAACGTGAGATATTTGCACGGTTCGTGTAATGAGCGTCCCATGTAATTTCATCTGCATAGCAATGAATGCTGGCAATAGAGAGTATATCATTAATATGCTGGAGGAACAGTGTTGGGGATAATTCAGAGCCTTTCGGACACGCCAGCATTAATGTCATGCTATCGGAGCAACTACTGTGAACGAAGGCTCTTATGTATCTGCCTGACAGCAAGCTGACTGATTGGTGTTATTTTTTACCCGTCTGTCCGACAGCAAAAACTGGGTATTTTTTTTTATCTAAGGAAAACATTCGTATAATAATAACCACGTTTTAGTGTACACGCAAGTTGCTGTGCCGCTACAATATGCCATGTATATTACGTGTGAAATTAATATTATAACTTACGAAACATAATTTAATAAATGTTTAAATAATTACTTCTTTAATACTGATCTATTTTTTAACATAGTCATAATATCTCATAGCAATTAAAAATCAAACAAAAGTTATATGTTTTTATGATTTCATTCATTTAAAATAAAATCAAAAGCAACGAACCGTGTAGTCTATATAAACGAGTATCTGATCTACAGAGTTAAATAAACGATTATTTCCATAAATTTTATGAAAAAAAGATGGTTTGATTGTGTGAAAGATGATATTGGTAAGAAACGAGTGAATGTTGATATAACGGATAGAAGAAGCGTACATATTGCGCCGATCCCAAATTATAGGGAACAGGACAGGCAGATGGTGATGGTGTTTTTGATGTTTCTTTTATACCCACTTCATTAACTTTAACTGACAATAATTCCTCAGTTTGCGATTTTTAAATCTTAGGCCTGGTTATTATCTATAATTCGAGCTATAGAAATAACGTGAAAAAAAACGAGCGAACATTAAAAAAACCGGTTTAAAACCGGTTAACCGGTTTTTTCCTCTCAAAACCGAAATAAAAACCGGTTTTCATTTTGCCACGGTTTTGCATTCCCTAGTGCCAGCCAACTGGCATGAGGCGCGCCTGCGATGCGACCTTGAAGGTACGATTGACCTGACATTGGTTCATTACACAGAGCCATAAGCCTAGACGCCACAGCAACAAAGTTTTGCATGAGAACATACACGTAAAATTTTTTTGGGGAATGGCGGGCGCGGGCGCGCTAGTCAGGTGATTCTTATGCAGTAGGTACTGATTAATGGATAAGCTTGACGAGCTGGGGTTTCCGATTAATTGGCGTCTTTTAGGCTTATTTTAGCTTTACGTACCAACTTATATGGTTTATTTTAATTTTAATTTACATGTCTTATATATATCATGTATTAGGTATGTACAGTGGGTTTTTTGCCTGAATAAAGGAATATTACTATATTATTAGTCTGTGGTTTTTTATTTTTTGTAATTAATTTTGTTTATCGAGGCAACTTTTTATATAATGGAAATCTATTATTGTCGGCTGAGGGGCACTCTTGCGTTGTTTGTAGCCATGATATTCCAAGTAAATTTATACGGCAGTCGAAACGAGATCGAAAACTACTAGTTTTGTAGTTAAAATATCTACATTAAATTATGTGGGTTTAATAAAATATTTATAGAAAAAACATGTAATGTAGATAACATTGGAAGACATTAAAAATTTCCGTCTATTGTTTTTTTGTCCAAATAAATACCTGCACCATATGATTCATAATTCGATATCAACTAAAGCCTGTCATGATATGGTGCCCATAATCAGACGTCTAGCCTAGAGTATTGTAGCTACTTCAACTAAGAGAAAGATAAGTTAGAGCCACAGTTAAATGTTCAGGTGCTGTTCTGGCATCACCATTGAATTCTGACCTCCTTGACGCCATGAAGACGGTGATGTGGCTCAAAGAGGTGCAGCAGTATGCAGTCTACACCGGGGTTCATGCCACCTTCTCTCGGGGAGACTTCTTTTCTGTTGAAGGTATGAATGACAATGAATAGCTTTTGCCCCGTAGTTCACCATGCTTCACCTGAATTCAGATATCATCTAGATATGTGCTGTTTCATTCAAATCTGTTTTATCTAAAACACATTCGTATTTTTGGTATAGTTAGAAAACGTACAATAAATATTTAGCTCATGTTACCATCGATAAGCTTTATGAAATGGGGCGTCATAGCTTCTTCGTTATCATTGGTATAAAAAAATAACAAGAATATTTTATTTTATTCTTTTTTATACAATAGTCGATCAACTTAATCATCATACTCTAGAACCAGATCCCTTGTCAAGACTAAACAAACGAGTTCAAATTAGATGGGGATGCGTTGTCTGAGATCAGCTCCATGCCATAACAATATTGCATTTTTATGCGATTTAAATATGCATGCAAAATTTCAATCGGAAAACAAAAGTGGATCAAATTTAACTTGCAAGATTTGATTACGGTCACAGACACCGCGACGAGACAGGTGATACTAAATAAAAGCATTGTGGTCGTTTCAGGAGTGCCGCTGTCCAAGCTACACGTGAGTTGGGCAACAAATGAGCCGGACAATTTCGAAGACTCTGAGAGCTGTATAACTTTCTACGTCAATGGGACCCTAGCTGACGTCAAATGCACTGACGTGTTCCCTTATATTTGTTATAAAAATGACACCGGTTTGGTGATTAACCGTTGCGGGACTATCGATGATGGTGAGTTTATTCATCACCTTTCAGACTTCTTCAGTTGGATATTTGTTATAATCAAAAGTCCTCGTGAAACGGACACTAACTAAAATATTCAGACATGTATCAAAATTAAATCTATCTCTATAAAATGTTATCTAAGTGTGAGCATCTTGCACTGCTTTGTGTCCTGCTCACCTACCTTCCATTTTGATTCTGGATCAAAATGTATTAATTATCTGAATATGACATTGTCAATTTTTATTCATGCTTCCTTCTTTCCTGTCATCACTTCAATTGCAGAGTATACCCTGGACCCAAGAACCGCCAGCTGTTACAAGTTCCACCGCTTAGCTCAGCCATGGTCACGAGCATTCATGACCTGTTCTGCTGAAGGAGGCTATCTTAGCATCATTAACAGTGATATTGAGTCACAAGTGCTCAAAGACCTCTTCGCTAAGTATCCTGACGAAGTTCAACTAGCAACGCCCCACAAGGGCGTCGCAGCTATTGGGTTCCACGACTGGGGAGAACATGGCTCTTGGCGGACTGTTCATGGTAGGTTCATTTGTTAAATCTGTTAATAGTGCGTCTAAATGCTCCAAATATCCATCAATGTTGGATGAAGTTGAAGCCACAATGAACGACGAAAAAATGCATCTACATCCAATTTCTATTCTGACTATGTGATTTGCTTACACAAGCTATTAATAGATTATAAAATAATAGAATTGCAATCATCATCATCATCAGCCTATAATGTCCCACTGCTGAGCACAGGCCTCCTTTCCCAAATGAGGGTGAAAGGGAAAGGGCAGATACTCCACCACGCGTGCCCACTGCGGCGAGGTGGAGGTAGGCTAGTGATCAACCTACTGTTGGAATTTTCAAGCCACCTAGAAGGCCTCCAACTAGCAACGACTGTCACAATTAAGTGATAACCGGGACCAACCGCTTTACGTGCCTCCCGAAGCACGGAAACGCTCGATTTGAAATACCACTAGGCGGTCACCCATCTAGGTACCGACCATGACGGTGGTAGCTTAACTTGCCGATCGATTAAGAACGGCTTATCATGCCACAACCACGAGCGCTTCTACTTGCAATACTAATATAATGCAATGCTTGCAATAATAATAATAATTCAGAGTTTGGGCTTTTGCAAGTATCTTCTCTGATGGCTTGATATGATTTCATCTAGTAATAATGTAACTATGGTAATATTTTCTTAAATTTCAGGGGAGACACTTCAAAAAGCTGGCTACGACAAGTTTGATCCCAACCAACCGGATAACGCAACTGCTGGCGAATTTTGCGGCAGCATCTTCCGATCTGGACTGTTGAACGACGTCTGGTGCGACGTGTATGTATCTTTCATCTGTGAGAAAGACCCTCTCAGTCTCCTTGATGATCGCCACCTAATAAATTGAAAGTAATACATACAGCCTATCGAATGTTGCTAGCATATAAAAAATACAATTATTTTTTACTAATCTTATTGTTTTAATCATAATATTAATTGTAAGTACTCATTATTATTGTTTAGTATTTTACCTATAGTTTTTAAATTATTTCTTTTTGTTGCCGTTTGTATTTAATTTTGACTTGATCGTATTGTTTATTATACTGGGTGGAGATTTCGAGATGGCATATTTTCGAAACCTATGTTGGGTTAGTCATGCTGAACAACTTTTACTATGGGACCAGTGGTGAATTCTCAATTTTTTTTTCTCAGGCTTTAATTTCAATCTGGCCATTTAAATATTAACCTTCTTTCTCATCTAACATGAAGTGTCACTAGGTGTCACTTCAATCAATTGATTTTAAAAGAATATAGTGAATAAAACGTTTATAAGTATTGAGTTATTTTAAGGTTTGTAAGAGGATATAATTTTACTAGAATCGTCAGTATCACTAAGCTAATAAAATAATTATTATGCAATGTAACCGGAAACTAGTGTCTACAACGAATATGACAGTATCGAAGGAAACTAGTTCTAAGGAAACTGTTTCTTCAATAATATCTAGATCCAGGAGTCGCCCTTTGAGCCTTCATGAAAGGTTTAGTGAATTTGGAGACAGTGAGTGTGGAGAGCCATTGTGTGCACAAAGGTTGGTGATAGACTTCACCCCCGATGAGACTCTGGACAACGATTTCGTGCAGAAGAAATGCTGCGCATTCTGGGAATTGATCAGAAGTCACCCCGAACTAAACAATTTAATGGCCATGCCGGTGGGTTTCTATTACAGTTTTTATCTGGATATTACCATTACCTGCCGCCCAAAATGTCATATAATGATTCTACCCTGCAATTCTAATGTTTTTGAAAAATATCGACGATCTTGGATCATCCGACCGTTGGCTGGTTCAGTCTGATGTGCCAATTGCGCAACCAGAACGATCTCAAAGTTCAGCTTTACTGAGATAGTTCTGGGAGAGTTTTATACATTTTATCTATTGAGCCAGGGTTGTTTCGGATAATTCAGACCACGCAGGCTCAGGCTCTGATGTTATATATATATATTTTTTTATACCACTAAGGTGGCAAACAAGCATACGGCCCGCCTGATGGTAAGCAGTTACCGTAGCCTATGGACGCTTGCAACACCAGGGGCATCACTCGCGCGTTGCCGACCCTGAAGAAATCTCTTCACGCCCTTTTTGAAGAACCCCATGCTGTACTCCATTGGGAAAACCACGGCGGGGAGCTCATTCCACAATCAATTCCTCATTCAATATTGCAGGGCATAGAGTTCCAAATTATTCCTAATTCTAAAGTCCTAGACCCCAGCTAGTACAACCTTTGCTAGCTTTACACAAATTGCCTACCGAGACTGGACAATTGCACATGCTAGAAATTATCTTCAAATTGATATAAAACACAGTCATGGCTCATGGTCCAGTACATTAGCCGACGATCGAATTGCAGGTTTTCTTTCAGAGAGTTGGGCATTCTTGTCGTTAGAAAAAACTTTGAGTGGTAGTTTCTGTCACTCGTCGTTCCCATCGATAGGTACATATACCGGGTGACTCTCTGGCCTGCATTGCAAAAACGGATGATATCAATTCTACTGGCTGCTCTCTTTATTGATTTCGACACTTGTAGCCATAATAATTTATAGAACATATTCTAGGATCCAGAGGACTTGAAGGAGTACGATTGGACCAGCTCATCTACATCGGTCAGTTCTTCCGAATCCGTCAATTCTTCCGAATCCGTCAGTTCTTCCGAATCAGTCAGTTCTGATAGCGATCGATCTATAAAGAAGAAGACTGCAGTTTCAGTGTTGGAGTTCGCAGAACATAAAGGTTGTTATAACTTTGTTTGTAATTTTCATAGTTATATGATTGTTAAACTGTTATGGCATACATACAATATCATTACAACAATAACAAGAAAACTATCATCACCTTTTCACCACCGCACCGCTCGCCGGCGATGTGGAGTTCATCCTCATATCCTCGAGCCGCCTGGATCGTCCACATAACGGTTCAGTCGGACGTTCCTAGGGATGGGCAGGGAAAGAAAAAAATATGGGAAGAAAAGAAAAATACGGGAAAATACGGGAAAGAATGGAAAAATACGGGAATATTCCCGAACGGCGGGAAAATACTCAAATGGCTTTTTGTACCTAAAAAAATTTATTATTTGATGCTTTTGATTGTTATTTCAACCATACTCGTTGTTGTACGTACCTACATTACCTACGCGCGGACCCACGCGGGCCTTGGAGGAATGTCACAGTTCTCCCGGGACCCGGGACCCGGGACGGGCTACGTAAGCGTCGTGCGTGTGCACGCGTGCTCGTTCTCCACGAGAGCCCATCCCCTCTACAGTGCAGATTACTGCAGATGACAACCATTGTGGCGTTTTGGGTACAAGCCCGGCATAACCTGGCCGCTCACTCTGAATGTGTGGATTCGCCCTGCGGTTCGATAAAAACGCTACAGTATTCATTTTATAGCAACCTTTCGCTAATGAGTTAGTCTTATGACCTTGCCTTCACCAACTCCTCATTGCCGATAAGTCTATCATCGGTACTTGGCAGATCCATCCGATGGTGAAATGAGCAGTCCACCCACAACCGGACGTTGTTCTTTGCTGTTGCAGAAACTGCTCCGATGCATGGTGTGAAGTACCACTTAACTCTAAAGAGGATTCTTATACTTTTCTAGCAGTAGTTTCTGATTTTGACTCAATAGAACAGCCGAAATTAAAGAATTTTGGTTAATAAAGCCATATCCCAGTACCCCAGGAGATCACGATCACGTTGATCTCCAAGAACATATCCTGGAAAGTAGGAGACAGAGAGAAAGGACTTTGCATGTACTAGAACTACCGCATATAGCCTTCCACCAAGGTGCCGGGTTCACTTTTGATACTCAAGACCACATGAAGTTGCATCCCCAAAAGTTTTTCTCTTCGACCTGTAATTCAAAAATTATATTTACATCTTTGACCTCAATCCACTTCTCCAATAAATTCAATCGCTACAAACTCTTCTTCGCTGGTACTAGCATTCTGCGCTGTGGTTTAACACGTTATTCATCGTGACACGCGAGTTATCCAGTGGCAATCAATAAGGGTAGTGCTCGCGTAGTCGTAACGAAAGCAAAGTCATAAACGGTTTTCCTAGCGTGGTAAGTTCGTGAAGAACCGAACTCGCTATGGTGGGCGTTAAAGTCTCCGAGGACAATCACCCGGTTATGGGGTACCGTTCCAGCACAGTGGCAGTCGCTTCTTGGACGTGTTCAAAGAAGCGAGTTGTCTCAGTGTCGCCACGATGAGACTTGTAGATGCACGCCAGTCCACCCGTATATACCTACTCACCGTAGTCCACGCGCAGCCAGAGAGTAGACAGGGTTCTGTCTTCTAGGTTATTCAGACGTCGACAACAGATGCCCTCCCGGATGAATACGCACACTAGATAAGATGATACGATGTATCGCTCGGGCAGGTTATCTGTATCTCTCTCAAGATGATGAAGGACGGCGTTGATATTACTGTGGACTGACTGACCCCTGATACTGCAAAATCGGGTCCCCTACTAGCCGGCGGGCGGCCAGCGGACAGACGACTCCCTGACCCCCATGTCAACCCAACACGCCACACAAATCAGAGATCGCCCAAATCGCTTCACTAGACCCCACCATCATACATGCCGCACACTTCAGATGTAGGGGGGCTGGCTCTCGTGAACCCTATCGAAACAAAGGCAACTGCTTCCAGACAGATTTAATCACAAGGGTGATCTCTAGCCAGTCGGACGAGTATGTACTACCAACAAGCCGGGCGGCGTGGGAATTGTGTGGGGCCGCCGCCTGTCCACCACAACCCCAAAACACCCCAAAACATAACTTTTTTAACAACAACGCAATCCTTCGTCACATAATTTAAAAAAAAAATTTATATGTGTATGACCCTAATAGAAATCTTGTTAAATGTTATTCGGACGATTTGGCAAAGGTCTCTCTCGCTATAAACGCAAAATCTACTAAATGTGACCATTTGAGTATTTTCCCAGCCAATGGGAAAATTCCCGGGTTTATTCCCACCAAATTGGAAATTTACTCGAAGTTGGGTTTATTCCCGGGAAGAAACCCAACCGTAGACGTTCCTACTGCGGACCATTAAGAGGACTCAATTCGTCATACTTTTCATACGAAACCTCTGTACTTATTATGGCGTTGTTAAACATTTTTCGTTAGATGTTTTGAACAAATTAGTATCTTGTGCACTATATCTAGCCTTGTATCTAGGCGTAATTAAAAAAAAGTGCGGAACACACTCAGTCTAAGCATCCGAAAAACAGCGTTTTTGCCTGAACTTTAGCCATATCTAATGTACCTATAAATTGTAAAAGTAAAGAAAACATTTAGATACCAGGCTTGCAAATGTATTGGAAATTCTAAATAACTAACTTTTTTTTCACAAACTTGTAAGATTTTTTCACAAGAAGTACACGCCTGGAACAAGTTTTATGAATGCAAAATCATGAATGACGACCTAGCGAAGAGGCCGCGAGTGATCAGCGGAATTTACCGACTGATAACCGACGGCTCTGATGCTATCTCTCTTTTTTCGCAGTCAAACATTACGTTGGATGAAACAACAAGCTTTTAGACTAAGCTCGCGTTGAAGTTGCGCCGGCCACAGAGGGCCGCCTTAAGATGTGGAATGAGCTATATTACGGTTTTCCCTCAGCGCTACGATATGGGGTTCTTTAAAAGGGGCGTAAAAAGAGCTTATGGAGGTGCAAGGTGGATGACACTTCCATTTAAAAGGGAAGATCTTCCGCCAGGCTGGGTCATCGTGCCTGGGGACCGCGGTCCAACTGTACATGTCGGACAGTTGTATATATGCAGATTCTCGAGAAAACTTCTTAAGCGCGATGCAGGATGTAGGTTAATGTGGCGCCACGCCATCTATCTTTCAGTGTGTGAACTATCTTAGTGTTACTGATAGATGGCTCATAGATGTCGCTACATCACTCCCTTCCTAGACCGGAGGTCGATCTATAGTTGCGTCGTTGCGTTAAGCTTGCAAGTGCCAGTGCTGCTCGAAGTCTACGGTGAGTCGAGACGGAGCGCAGATGCTGCGACAGGTTGAGCCGGCTAGTCCACGTAGTGCAGAAACCGCCACGCCGGAGAGATGATCCGGGCGTGTGCTGCGGTGGACTGTGCGGGCGGGGAGCTTAGTCGCAGTGTTGCCTTGTAGGACCAGGAAGCACGGTGAGTCGGCTGCGATGGATCTGATTGAGGCGAAGTTGGCTTGCTGTGTGACTGCTTGCCGGTGGGGAGCGATGAGCTTGGAGAATCTGCTCAGAAGTACTGCATGTTCCGTGATTTTTGGAGGGTTGGAAATATTCCCATCCATCACGTCGGGGTCACCACTATGGAGGTGCAAGGTGGATGACACTTCCATTTAAAAGGGAAGATCTTCCGCCAGGCTGGGTCATCGTGCCTGGGGACCGCGGTCCAACTGTACATGTCGGACAGTTGTATATATGCAGATTCTCGAGAAAACTTCTTAAGCGCGATGCAGGATGTAGGTTAATGTGGCGCCACGCCATCTATCTTTCAGTGTGTGAACTATCTTAGTGTTACTGATAGATGGCTCATAGATGTCGCTACAAGCTCTTCAAGGTCGGCAACACATCGGCAATCCCCCTGGTATTGCAAATGTCCATAGGCGGCGGTGACCACTTACCATCAGGTGGACCGTCTGCCTGTTTGTCAACCTTTTGACATAAAAAAAAAACTAGGAGGGCTGCGCTGATACCAAATAAATTGTGAAAATAACTAAGCAAACGGTGTGAACGAAGGATAAAGTAACTATTACACCGTCCTATTTTTAGGATCCTAACTAGGAAATAGGAACGTGTAATCGCAGAAAGAACGGTTAGTGTCCTAAGTAGTGAGATAGGAAGGTCCCAACCGCTCTACTTCCCTAAACAGGAAAGTGTAATCGCGTCGCTCCGATTTAGGACGTTTAGGGATGTAACATTGTTCTTTAAAACATCGATGTTTTGAAATAATTATATAAGGCCCTTCTAAAGTCTTGGCGTATATTTTGAGGGATGAATGTATAGGTCATTAGTAATTAAAAACAATAATAGAAAAATAATCCGTACATTGAAAATACTACATTATTTATAAATTAGTACTTGGTACTTACTTACATAAAGTTCAATTTTGTTTTTTATTTTTAACATAAAGGAGCTCATTTGTATTTATTAAAATTTTAAGTTGTGTGATCGGTTTGAGAGAATAAAAAACTTAAAACATCGGAAGATCATCGATGTAAGTATCGTTATATTTTTTTTAAATCGACCTTTGTTACATCCCTACGAGTCGTCCGTCCCGCTTTAGTATAGTTGCTATACTCTTTGCCGCGTCCTATTTAGAAAGCAAGATAGTGTAGTGTAATAAGTAGCTTCCTGCTTCCTAGTTAGAACCATCCTAGTTAGGATCCTAAAAATAGGACGGTGTAATAGTTACTTAAGGCGCACAAATGATTAAACTCGTTTATTCGCTTTCTTTGTCTTCGCTGGCATTCGTTCGCTTAGCGTGGGCCTCAAGATATTTATGGAGCAGCAATCAATACGATAATACTCAAATACTGGTTGCAGGTTTAATAGATCGTACATTTGAAGCGAAGATACCCCAATCCCTATGCACTCTTGGGTCAAGGGACTATCTGCAGGGTGTGACCACTGCAGCACCAGCTAAAAAAATAAAAACAGGTATTTATGGAAACATTCATTCTTTTCGGTTTTGAGTTCGTCTCTCACTTCAGGCAAGCAAAGCCGTGACTTCATTATGGGTTATTAAGTATTGAACCAAGGCCTGACTTGACCTAGGTCCATTTTAATCATACCGCGTGGATCCCGGTTGTATATAACTGTTTCCCGCAACATTAATGTCACCTGCCTTAGACTTTTGATCATATGTTTGAACAAAATCTACCAAGTTGGTTAGCAATAAATCTGAGCCCCAATCTGAGCTCTGATGTGGAAACTCATAGAGGACAAAATCAAAAAGTCTCTAGTTTTAAATACTCACAAACTATGTATGCCTGAATAAAGAAATTGTATTATTGTTATTATTATATTTGCTTTTTTTCAGACTGTTCATGTAAAGGCGATTGCGAGTCCTGCAAAAAAAGGCAGCCTGTCTCCGAAGCTATAAGCATGTGCAAAATATTCAAAGAGTGGGACAGAAAACATCCAAAGTAATATTTTCTCGTAATCAAATACTATACATACATATAGGGTTATTCTTTGAATATTCCAGAAATTATTTCAGTATCATCAGAAGAATCGATCCTAATCAGTTTTATGCTGTTATTTTGAAATAGTTGATCGAACCAAATGCTCTCTTCGTAATTATAATGTACAGTAACCGGCATGAGTCGTGAGCACAAACTGACACCTGTGTAGTAGTTAATTTTTCTGGTCTGTTTGGCGGAATGAAGAAGGGGTGGATTGCCAAGCTGCACACGATTGGTCAGTCAATGGTAGTCGTCTATTAGATTTTCGCATGTCATTTGGCTACTGTAATTTGGCCGAAAGTGTACATGCGCGAGCTTGCCCCAACTACTGCCTATCTGTGCTCACGACTCGTGCCTTATACTGTACTGGCTGACTCTCGCGGTTTCACCCGCGTTTGCCTGATAGAAAGTAGCCTATGTCCTTCTCCATACCATAGACCATCTACAAATCGCAATCGCTTCAGAGGTTTCCCATTTGTCTTATTTGTATGGATTTATTAATTATATTTATTATTATATTTTCATGTAAACACAACAAACAAACAGACACAGGTTTGACCGCAATCTCACCATGGTAAGTGATGATGCGGCCGAAGGTGGCGCACACACAAAGCCTAGAAGGAACTGGCTCTCAAGTGCAGCTATCGGAACACACCGATAGGTGCTTGGTTTGGTGATGGGGTGTGTTTGGTGTACACGTTGTATTGTAGCAAATATCGATAAATTTATCTTGGCTATTAATAAAATAAAAAAGGTTAATATATAACGGTCTGTTTCCAGGTCTATGGAACCCCCTGCACATCCACCGTCCATAAAACACTGACTGTTCCATGGACCATCCAGTTTTGTAGAATTGTTCGTAGTGTACTTTTAAATTTGTATTAATTTACCAATATTATTATAATATTAATGATTGATTATTTTTAACGATTAAACTTTAAATATAATAATTAATAACACAATTAATAACATATATCTTTCTTGATTTACGACATTTTGATTAGTCTTAGGTCCGTAAACGTCAAACGTGAATCGTGGCAAGTAAATTAAAAAGTACCAGGGCCAGTAGACAAAATGGTTGTCGTTGTCGACAATCGTAATCGTTAGTAAACGATCAACCTTTGTATGGGATTGACATACGAAATTGTTAAAAATCACATGATATTTCGATTTGAAATGTCAATCCCATGCAAAGATTGGTCCAACCATCTTGTTTAGGGGGGCAGACAAGTGCCAGTTGAAGTCGCGTGGAGAGGGCGCTGTGCAAACCAATACAATTTTTTTTTTTTTTTTTACTGTTTATAGGCTTGTGTTTGACAGCAATCTCACCATGCTAAGTGTTGATGCGGCCGAAGGTGGTAAGCACACAAAGCCTAGAACGACTGGCTCTCAAGTGCAGCTGTCGGAACACACCGAAAGGTGCTTGGCGACAGATTTTCAACTTGAGGGTGGTAGCCAGCCAGGCGGATAATACAAAGTACCCTACTACCGTGCTATGGTTTCCTCACGATGTTTTCCTTCACCGAATGCTCAAACTCATTGTAGGATTCGAACCCAGGACCTTCGTTGTCCTATACAAATACGTAAGTTAAGTTATAAGTTTGTACTCACACTTTCTGTATATTTTTCAATCTCGTCACCTATTCTCTTAAATAATTTTAATATGATTTATTTTGCCCTTTGATATTATTATGTCACAACAGTTAGCATAAATGTTTTACTTATTTGCAAATTGTTCTGTAGATTCGGAGCAAATTGGCTGTGACAGACTGATAGACAAGAGTGATGCTATTAGGGTCCGTTTTTTCATTCGGATGTATGACTCCCCAATGATATTATATTAGAGATAAGCTACCCTCATACTAAGCGGCGTTCAGTTATTGTTGAATTAGGTGAATTCGGAACGTATGGTACAGAAAGAGATAGCTATATGTAGCCGCTAAGCAAAATTACGACCATTTTCTGAATTTGTCTGCAACAATTAGCGTGCGTTAATGCGATATCTACCTCTTTTTATTATAATATCATTGCGAATTCCTAATAATAAAGACATTATTATATTTTGCTTCAGTCGGTACACTGTACCTACTGGAACTATCAAAACACTTGTTGATTAACCCGTTGGTTCTCGCGAATGATGTCATTGTTATATTTTTAACAGAGTTCATTACTTTTGTTGCTAATTGCTTTTAAACTTAAAGAATGTTACATAGAAGTGTTTGTGTTTGTGCAGTGTTGTTGCTCTCTGCAATTGTTGCAGGTAAGTTGTTTTTATGTATTACTAGCTGTTCCCCGCGGTTTCACTCGCGTTCCCGAGATAAAAACTAGCGCTATAAACCTCACGGAGCCCGAGACCTTTCCAACGAATGCAAAACCGTGGAAATCGGTTCATGCGTTCTGGAGTTATAGCGTCAGGAAGGAAAACCCGACTTATTTTTATATAGTAGATTTATCACTAATTTCCGCCCCACTCCGTTACTCCGGCTCCAGCTACAAACCGGAACAGACAGATAAAAAAAAACCGAATCCGATTTTATTAAAAAAAAAATAACTCACATAAAAAAGCTTAGTGCAATGCAGTACTTACTCTTAAAAATTGTAATATAAAAGAATATTTAAATAAAAAAAAATTACCCCTTTAAACCCCGTTAGGCGATGAGTTTCAATAAAATACGAAACACGTCTTCCATCAATTCTGTTAAAGAATGTTTATGCATTTGAAGTAGATTGGACCAAAGAATCACGTTGTCCGATACAAACTTTGCCCCCGTTTTTCACCCCCTTAGGGGTAGAATTTCGGAAAATCCTTTTTATCAGATGCCTACGTCATACAAAGAACACATCCTCCAAGTTTCAGGTCTCTACGATCAGCGGCTTAAGCTGTGCGTTGATCCATCAGTCAGTCATTGAGGACAAAGCATTTAATATGTATAGATTTGTTACGAATGTAGGTATTCAAAGTAGTCTGGGTGTAATTATGTATGTAGGTATATTTAGTATGTATTTACAAACATAAAGTAGTAGGTATATGTATTATATCAGTTATCTGGTTCCCATAGTACACACGGCTACAGATCAAGCTATACATTTCTAGTATAAGCTGACCTCCCATTGTAGGGAAATCCTATACAATGCGAGATCAGCTTATACTGGAAATGTATAGCTTGATCTGTAGCCGTGTGTACAAGCTCTGCTTAGTTTGGGTTGCCGTGTGTGAGGAATGTCCCAGGATATTTATGATTATGATTTATTTATTTACTACACTCGTATTTTATAGACAGTAAACCGTTCAGGTTTGATTACAAGTACTACCCGGAGGCGGCGGGCTGGTTCAAGCTGCACCTCGTGCCAGCTAACTGGGCCGAAGCGCGTCTGCGATGTGACCTTGAAGGTAAACAAATATACATGTATTCGAAATTAATGTAAATCATAAAGTCCAACACCGAATTGACGATAATTTGAAATTCACCGAATTGATATACCTAGATTCAGTCTACTTTGTAGTTTTGCCGCCGCGCCGGGCACGCAATTGTTGTCAGTGCGATTAGAATGTAAATATTATGTAATGAATCTAAGCTTGTTTTGAAAAGAGTAATTGCTGATTTTATTGCCGGCTCTTCTCAGCAAATGCAACCTTCCAAACCGGTATTAGAGTCAGACTTTTCATAAGTGCCTGCGAAGGTCTATTTGAATAAATCGACGGTCCCTACGTATAAACAGACATGTCTCATACATCATGTATGGAACATATCTGTTTATACGTAGGGACCGTCGAAATGATTTTGAATTTGAATTTGAATTTGACGCTATGTTTTTGTAAGGTGAACCAATACGGTCGCGAATCACTGAAATATTTAGGCATATTGTTCGACGAAGGTTAAAATCAATAAAATTTAAAATTGAAAACATTCAAATTTCCCGCCTCATGCCGAGCATCCGCCGTACCACAGATATAGATATAACTAGATAAGGCAAGTATGATCTGTATGAATCACAAGCGTGCCATTTTTTGAATACGTACTATTTCGGCACTACCACTAATTGGTAACGAAAAACCAACTCTAGAATCGTGCCTTTTTTTGACTACATACTACTACTGTCACTGTCACTAGCACTATTTAGCGATGGGAAAAACCAAATCATTTCAAGTGAACCGATGCAATGTGAGCGCGATTGTGGCCACGTTAAGCATTTAATGCTTAAGTCGGGTACTAAATCTGGCACGCGAAGTATATGCTCCTGCGTTATCTAGTTATATCCGGCATTACAGGGGTAATGTAACGTTACATAGCGAGCGTTCTTGCAGTCAGTACGGGGAAACACGGCGCTCGCAACGAGCAATTAGGTAGTACAGTAGTACCCAATTAATATGGCTTACCGATGTACCTGCGCAGAAGATACATTTTCAAAGCGCGGGAAACGCTATTGGTCGGCAGCTGCCGCCATGTTAGCGCGCGCCGTGCGGAGGGGCGTAACTTGCGAGTGAGGCGGCTGTAGTGTATTATGAACCTTATAGTAGTGATCTAAGGTTGATTATAAGATTTAAGCATTCTTTCGTTAATCTTCGGGGCCATACTTTCTTTTCTGTGCGAACGAAGATTCACGACGCGCCACATAAGTTGGGTAACTGTACACAGATTTTAGCACACGGCGCGGCGTAACATAATCATGCTAGCGGTGAATGGTACATTACGCCCCGTAACACCAGTCAGTTTAGTACCCACCTGTGTAATTTTTCCTCTGCATGGCGTTAATATTTTATTTATTAGAACATTAATGAAACAACTTCCCGCGCAGCTTACGCAGGTGGCAAAGATAATGTTTTTTTTTCATTTTATTTTGCGTATATTTAGAATACAATATGTTGAACAAGCGTATAATGTTGTACGCAGTATATTATTTACTCTATGGTATAATTTTCAGGTGCTGTTTTAGCGTCACCATTGAACTCAAAGCTCCTGAATGTCATGAAGGTGATGGCCAAGCAAGTGCATTGTGGAGTGTTCTCCGGCATCCATGCCACCGAATCAAAAGGAGATTATTTTTCTATCGAAGGGTTGGATTACATATAAAATTTATTTTACCAAATTTCGCAGTTAAATGATAAAAAAATTAATAGTTTTATTTTATTTTTCTAAAATTCTTGGCACAGGGGTACCGCTGGACAAAATTCCTGTCGTTTGGGCACCAAATGAGCCGGACAATTATGAGGATAGCGAGAGTTGTCTCATAATGTTCTGTAGCGGAACCATGGCTGACGTCAAGTGTTCAGAAGTGTTCCCCTACGTGTGTTACAAGAAAGACGTCGATATAGTTGTGGGTAGCTGCGGGACCGCTGATAGTGGTATGTGTTAGCATCACCCCGATGATGTATCTTACAAAATATCATCAAAGAAGAAATTAAGTATTGGTGTTATTTTCTCAGAATACCACCTGGAGTCACGGACTGGTAGTTGCTACAAGTTTCACCCCATAGGCCAGACCTGGTCCAAAGCCTTCATGACGTGTGCCGCTGAAGGAGGGTATCTGACCATCATCAACAGCGAGTTGGAGTTCAATGTCCTGAAGGAGATTCACTCTAAGTTTCCGGACAACGTCATAACATCAAGTTATCCAGATTCTCTGTTTATTGGATTATACGATTGGGGCGACCATAACACATGGCGGACAGTTCATGGTGAGAATGCTGATAATTAATTTCCATCCATAACCCACTTCCATGTAAAGCTCATCGCTCACTTTGTCAGCACTGATCACACCACTACCTGATCTGCGACTATTGCGCCCTCTAGTGTTTCAAAATTAAATAAAACAACATAGAAGATAGTGAATGTAATGTATTAAAAATATTTCAAATTATACTTATGTTATTCGTGAGAACGAAACCATAGCGCGCGCGATGTAATTAACAACTAGCGCCATCTAGTTTACTAACATGTAAACACCGTGAACATAAGCCGCCCACCAAGAACGACTGTTCTTAACTATATTTACTACTAAAGTGCACAAAAACAAAACACAATAAGAAATAAACAAAACACTTAATATTAATCTGCTGCAGGCAAAATACAAATTTTAGATACAGGTCTCTTAAAACATGAATTTTTGCAGCGCAATGTAACCACTCGAGTAATATTGTCTGCACCAGGGTGCTTTTGAATAACACGTCCCATCAGCCATCTGGCTGGGGGTAAATCCGGTTCCTTGACTAAAACTACATCGCCCAACTTAGGTTCAGGAATCACACGTGACCATTTGTAACGCTGCATTAAACTAGCTAAGTACTCTTGGGTCCAGCGACGCCAAAAATTCTGCATTAAGCGTTGACATAATTGCCATCGTTTTAGAGAGCTAACTTTAGTAATTTCGTAATTACGGTCGGGAGGTAAGACTAATGGTTCACCTATGAGGAAATGTCCCGGTGTCAAAGGCATGGGGTCACCCTGGTCCTCTACATAATCCACCAAAATTTGGGGCTCGTGGTGGGATAAAATGCCACTGAGTACCATTTGTAGCCAACCATTCAGAAATATCCGGCACAAAATTTGATCGTTCTACGTTAAATAACTGCTTTAGATCCTTTGCAGCCCTTATAAAATTTGAACCATTATCACTGTATAAGTCACTACAATGTCCACGCCTTGCAACAAATCTTCTGAACGCCGATAAGAAACCTTCTGATGTCATATCACTTACTGCCTCTAAATGTATGGCTTTTGTGGACATACAAATAAACAAACAGATATAGCCTTTATAGGACTTGTTACCACGACCTTTAGATACTCTAATACTAATAGGTCCAGCATAGTCTACTCCAGTATGTAAGAAAGTTCTGGTCATAGAAACTCGGGATGGTGGGAGTTGTCCCATCATTTGATATTTATGATTAGCTTTATAGCGACTGCAGGTAACACACTTTCTGTAGTGACGCTTAACTAAATTCTGTACCCCAATAATCCAGTATTTTGCACGTAAGAAATTAAACATTAATTGTGGCCCACCATGTAAGGTTTTATGATGGGCGTCTGCTACTACTAATTTTGCTAAGAAAGAACTATGAGGAATTATTATCGGATGCTTAAAATCGTCCTCAATATGTGCATTTTGAATTCGCCCACCCACTCTTATTATACCGAATTCATCTAAAAATGGACACAATTTAGAAATTTTTGATTTTTTATTAACTTCCTTTCCTATTTTTAAATTCACAAGCTCTTCTCTAAATTCTTGAATTTGACACCTTTTTAACATTATGATTAAAGCTTCACTTATTTCCTTTTTCGATAGGTAGGAATGCTTTTCTTTCTCTTCTTTCTTTTTCAGGACTCGCCTGCAGTAAGCTACTACTCTTAGCAATTTATTCAATGAGGAATATTTGGACCAAATTTCATCTTTGTCATCTTCTATTGTGGCCAAATTTACGAGTTTTTCTTCAAGGTATGTTTCTTCTCTATTTTGTCTTATACGATTAATTTCTTTTTCTTTCAGCCATTTTGGACCATTTTTCCAGAGGAATTCATCATTTAAGTTTTTGGTGCCCCGTGATGCACAATCTGCTGGATTATCCTTTGAAGAAACGTGTAGCCACTGATTAGGTTCCAACGAAGATAAAATTTCCGAAACTCGGTTTGCGAAAAATACCTTCCATTTATTAGGCTGACTATTCAACCATGCTAAGACCACGGAAGAATCGGTCCAAGCGTAGATATGCTTTTTATCACAGCTCAGAACTTCAGCTACTTCAATCAACAGGCGTGTTAAAAGTACTGCACCGCACAACTCAAGCCTTGGAATCGAGACTTGCTTTATTGGTGCAACCTTCGTTTTAGAAGTAATTAACGAAGTGTGAACCGCTCCATCTTTTTTAACTACTCTTAAATATACGACAGCTGCAAACGCTTCAGAAGATGCATCGCAAAAACCATGCAACTCCTGGATAACATCATCTTCTTCCGTATTAATCCATCTGGGTATTTTAAATTTAGAAAGTTGACTTAAGTTATTTCTATAATATAGCCATTCCTTTAGTAAATTTGGTGTTAGTTGTTCATCCCATCCAATACCTGCGAGCCATATTTTTTGAATAAAGATTTTAGCTGTGATGATAACTGGTGCCAACCAGCCAAGTGGATCGAATAGCCGCGCAATATCAGATATGACGCTTCTTTTCGTTACAGGTTGTTTCATATTTGGTAGTTGTACTAAATATGTGAACTCGTCGTTTTCCCGATTCCAAGTTAGACCGAGTATTTTTGTCACCTCATCTATTCTCATCTGAAATTCTGTGTTTAATCCTTCTTCATTTTCCTTGCAAATCATTTTCAATAATTCTTCACTATTACTCGTCCACTTTTGAAGTTCAAACCCCCCTCCTTTCAACAATTCTGTTATTTCTTTATAAATTTGCAACCCTTCTTCGATGGACTGACACCCTGTCATCAAATCATCCATATAAAAATCATTTAAAACTATGTTTACAGCCTTCGTAAACTGACCCCCATCGTCGTGAGCAACTTGCTGCAAACATTTTACAGCAAGGTAAGGGGCCGATGCAGTTCCAAATGTGACTGTGAGTAGTCGTAAATGTTGTAAATCTTCATTAGAATTAGCGCGCCAAACTAACCGTTGGAAATCCACATGTTTTTTATTAACCTTTACCTGTCGGTACATTTTGACGATATCGGCTACCAAGCATATAGGATGTCGGCGCCATCTCATAATTATATGACCTAAATCAGCCTGTAACGGAGGACCTACCAACAGATCATTATTCAGCGAAGTATTATTCGCCCCAGTAGAAGACGCATCGAAGACGACTCGTACCTTTGTGGTTGTTTTGTCCTCTCGAACCACTGCATGATGAGGTAGGTAGACTACGCCTGAAGTGGAACATTGTTCTTTTGGTATGACCTCCATGTGCCCAAGTTTTAAATATTCTTCAATTACAGCTGCATACTGAATTTTTAAATCTGAATTCTTCATCAATCTATTTTCTAAATGAAGAAACCTTTTCACTGCTTGCTGTTCATGATTATCATATTTGCATGGAGGATCTTCCTCTTTAAATGGCAAATTTACTATATACCTTCCAGAAACATCTCTTTTCGTAGTAGAAGCAAATATTTCTTCACACCTTTTTTCTTCATCTGATAGATATCTTTTAGACGTATACGACTGATTCTCCTTTTCTAGCTCCCAAAATTGTCGCAATAACATATTGTCATCAACTACAGTATGCAGTGTCACTATCTTAGATGGAACTTGGTTACAAGTTTTCACCACACCTGACAGAATCCAACCTAACGAAGTGGATTGTGCAATTAAAGATTCACTAGGGTCTCTTTTCACACCTTCTTTAATAACTTGACTATAAACTTCGGCACCTAACAAAATGTCAATTTTATTGGGTGTGTGAAATTGAGGATCTGCCAACTGAAGCTCCTTTAATTCTGGCCACTCAAATGCTATTACCTTTTTACTAGGAAGATAAGAAGTGATGGTTCTAATAACATATGCTTGCATTGATATTTTTACCTTGGGATTCACCCTAGAACTTATATTGATGGTTACCATAGCATTACAGGCGATATCTTTGTTTCCATTTAAAACTGAAATCTGTCCTTTAACAGGAGTCTTTTTTAGTCCCAAGTATTGCGTCGCTGCCTCAGTAATAAAAGATGCTTGGGACCCTTGATCCAGCAGCGCCCTTAAAGTTTGGCTATCGCCGTTTAAACAATCTGCTTGCACTAGCGCGGTAGCTAATATGACTTGTTTATAAGGAAGGATTTTAGAAGATGAAAAATATGACGCCACACGTTGAGTTTCTAATGAAGGATCTTGAGATTCTGAATCAGAGTCGGTCCTGGCGTGAGCTGCAACATCAGCTGAGTTTGTACTACCTTGTTCACCTGTTGTTAACAACTGATCAGAATGACCCGATTGACATTGATCACCGTTGGGATGGTGATGTAACAAAGTGTGATGTCTACCTTTACAGAGGCGACATGATAATAAACTCATACAAAATTTTGCCGCGTGATTTCTACCCAAACAATTAAAACAAATACGATTCTGTTCGACAAAATTACGTCGGTTGGTTACATCCTCCATTGCAAATTTTTTACACTGTGCTAACTTGTG
This sequence comes from Polyploca ridens, assembly GCA_951394255.1. NCBI lineage: Eukaryota > Metazoa > Arthropoda > Insecta > Lepidoptera > Drepanidae > Polyploca > Polyploca ridens. The sequence continues at coordinate 1,139,063 of OX596252.1, forward strand.
ACTTTCATTACAAAATTGACATTGAATTTGTGTTGCATGAAATGCTTTAGGTTTATAATTATTATTCGATTGTAAATTTTGTGATTTATTTGATGAGGATCTAGAATCAAGGAACTCCAAAGCCCGATATCTATTTGTTATGAAATCTTTAAATTGGACAAATGTAGGTAATTCATCTGAAGCAGTACTATTTGTGACCTTAAGTTCCCATTGCTTCCTCGATTCTGGGTCCAACTTCAACGTAAGTAAATGAATAATTAATATATCCCAATTGGTGACATTAATCCCTATGTTAGTTAATGAACTTAAACAATCAGATGTATTATCAATCAGATCCTTAAGAAAACTAGCCGATTCAAAGGTAGCATGCTTCTGACTTAATAATCGGCTTAAAATACAATGTGATAAATACTTTTTATTGTTATAACGAGAATCTAACAACTCCCAACATCTAGAATAGTTGGCACTAGAAATAGGTATATTTCTGATCAATTGTTCAGCTTCACCAGTTAAATAGCCCTTTAAATAGTGTAGTTTTTGCACACAATCAATAGCTTCGTTATTATGAATTAATGACACATATAAATCTCTAAATGTGGGCCATTCTGTGTATTTACCTGAAAACGTAGGTATTACAATTTTAGGTAGTTTTATATGAGATTTTGATTTTTCACAGGCCACTGAACTAAATGCTTTTATTTCTCCGCCATCATTCTTTGCAAATGTTTCTAACGTAGTTTTCAGATCCGATTTAAATTCAATGTACAACTCTTCAACACAATCAAATAAATCATTCTTAACATAACTGCTTTTCTTAAAATGTTCACCAAAGTTTCCATTAAGTAATTCCTTATGTGTTACCGTAAAAGATTTCCAAGCCTCTTCCAATGATTCTAATCTTGATTCTATATGCTGTCTAGTTTTCCTATCTTTTGGAGTTTTCTTATAATTAGACTTATTTTTAGTTATTCTTTCATAAATATGTTCTTGAACACTTATTAAGCTATCCATTTTCATAAACAATACAATTGACAATTAAACTATTCAAAATTTTACAAGTGTTTTAAAGTCTTTATATTCTGGGCAAAATCGGGCATAGGTTCCCCGTCTCTACCGAATTTGCGAAATTATTCTAAGTCTAATAAAGAGTAAATTAAACTAAGTCAACACTACAATAATTTTTCTAAGTCTGTAATATTTTCTTTAAACTGTACTAAGTTCCTTTTTAATTGATGATGAAAGAAAAGTACTCACGGTTTTTCACTCAACACTCACTGCACTAACACCTGCTGTACTGGTACCGTTCCCACTCGATAGCTCCTTCCACACCTCACCTCGTCAGCGCCCGTCTGCTGGAGCGCGGCGCATTAACCAGCTCGTGATTCTTCGACGAGCAGCTCACTCACACACGTCACAACTGACGTAATCCGCCCCGAGCAGCGATCCACTGCCCCTAGGTGCGTTAGTGGGTTTGGTACCTTCACCAGTATACGGCTTCCGAAGGACCAAATGATCACACCACTACCTGATCTGCGACTATTGCGCCCTCTAGTGTTTCAAAATTAAATAAAACAACATAGAAGATAGTGAATGTAATGTATTAAAATTATTTCTATTATACTTATGTTATTCGTGAGAACGAAACCATAGCGCGATGTAATTAACAACTAGCGCCATCTAGTTTACTAACATGTAAACACCGTGAACAAGCACCGCTCCATCGCAGCAGTGATCCGGCACCGCCTCAACTCAATCCAACCACTACCTGCCAGCGCGCCGTGGTGGTAGCTCGCGGGCGGCGCGGCGCCGGTGAAATTAGTGGCGCGGCTATGGCAAGATACCGCTTGATGGCGTCACGCAGCAAGCTAGCGTACCGCTCGCTGGAAGCGTGTGGACAGACTGGTCAGCAGGACTAGTGGCTTGTAGCGGCAAGCGCGCTTGTCGCGAGGCGTCCACTATTTTATCTAGTCATTGTAAAATTTACTTTAACGCATACGATTTAAAGGCCGCACTTGCATGGCAAGGTAGATGCCGAGGCGTTGCTGCGATGGAGCGGTGCTGACATAATGGGCGATGACCTTTAATCGGTCCTAGGAAAATAAAAGTAGGCTTCAAATTCGGAACGGAAGACCAGCGCTATAATTATTTATGTATCACTTGTTTAAGCGGCGCTTGGTCCAACGCCATACAAATTAGAGTTTGACCGAATATGTTAAAAAACTCGCACTAAGACCATACATACATTTTTCGTCTTTCTTTCAAAATGATCGAACATTCTTGTATGTTATTCAGGTGAAACACTCCAAGCAGCTGGATTTGATAAATGGCAAGCAGGTGAACCAAACAATAACGGAAAAGATGAGTATTGTGGATCTATATTGAGAAAAGGATTGTTGCTGAGTTTCTTGCCGGAGTCTTCTCAGTTTAAGTGTATTCCGAACCGGTGGTAAATTCAACTGTATGTACATAACGTTCATAAGTGCCTTACTAGGGCCTAAACTGAATAAATGACTTTTTGATTTGATTTTGATTTTGATTTTTGAATGATTGCAATTGCAACAATAAACTCCGTTTCATTTGTGAGAAAAGTCCAACTAGTCTTAGGGACAGTGACTAGCACCAGCGTAGGATACTTAACAATCATTAGTGGCGTCAGTATCTTCTGAAGATGACAATAACAAAATTCTTGGAATTCGGAACATGATAAATACGATAAAACTTGATGTTTGACATAAAATCATATTTAACTGAACCTTTTGTTTATTTTCTCTGCTCAAAGCAATCTACAGGTTTATGTATTACTAGCTTTATAGCCCGCGACTTCGTCCGCGTAGATTATTTCTATTTTCTAGATATGAATCATTGTAACAATATAGAGCTTTGTTCATGGCTATTGTCCGCCACTACGTGTGATATTGACAAAAGTTCAGGTAGATTAAGAGCTCATATGCGAGGATGCCACATAAAACTGAAACAGTCCTGCCGCAAATCAACTCTAGTAAATTTCAGAGTTTTTCCCTGTGACTACAAACCTTAATTAGGAACTGTTATCTTTTAAATTCAAACGGAAGGTGATTTGGGATCAATGGTATATGCGGCAAGAAGACTGTTTCTCCTCTGGCAGAACCAGTAAATATTTTGGCCTCAATAACATTGCGGCGGAGAGCTGTTACTTGTAGTCTAGTTCCACAGCACAATTTTGGAGGCCTTATCTCTCTTTCCCTCATGTCTGAGGATCGTGGTCAACATCGGGTTTGCTTCTAGAGCTAATGATCCTGCTCCACTGGTTTCTGTCTTCTGGTTTCTGTAAAACGAGAGTCTTTTACTTGATCGGACCATCTTGTTGGTGAACGACCACGTAGTCGTTTTCCTTCCGTGTTTCCAACTATGATCAGATTTCCAAACATTCATCGCCTTTGCGCACCATGTGCCGAAATACGAAAAAATACGTTGGTGGCATATGGTGGACAATCGTGTTTTAATTTGGAGCTGCGATAGAATTGATGCATTGTTGCGTTTAGCGGCCCAAGGTATTTCCAACATCCGTCTCCAGCACCACATCTCGAATGTATCAATCCTTTTTCTTTCTCGGGCCAGTATAGTCCACACTTCCACTCCATACATGAAAATGAGGAATACCAATGCTCGTATTAACCGGATCTTTGTTTTAATACCGATTCCTCTCTTTTTCCTGATGTTGTTTGGGCGAGTCATTTCAATAACATAAGCCGAAATTCTTATACTAAATTTAATCCCCCTTTTCACTCCTTAACGGTTCAAATTCCAACAACACCGATATTCGTTGCGTTAGTTTATAACCATAAGCTAAAATAATAAATTTAGTGTACTTCCATACACAAATTCATCCCCCATTTTACCCTTTTGGGATCGGAATTATCAAAAACGTTGAGGCACATATAAATTAATTTTCAATCGTCAACCTAAACACAAAATTTTAAGGTCCTAATTTCGAAACTGATAGACTTGCATCCCCTATTTTACCCCCTTAAGGATGGAATATCCAAAAATCCTTAGTGGTTGCCTACACTGTGTAATAATATATTATGTGACGTTTACTTTGAAACTGAATGACTTGCATACATCCCATACCTTTTCACCCTGTCGGGGGTGGAATTGTTAAAAAAAGCTGAATTATGTATAAATTAATTTTCAATCGTTAGCCTAAATACAAAGTTTGAAGATCCTAACTTCAAAACTGACGAACTTTCATACAAACTTTCATCCCCTATTTTACCCCCCTAGGAGTGGAATTTCCAAAAATCCTTCCTTACTGAATACCTACACTGTATAATATTAAATTTAGTGAAGTTTACTTTGAAATTGAAGGACTTGCATACACAACTTCATCCCCCTTTTCCTCCCTTCGGTGGTGGAATAATCACAAACGCTGAGATAACTATACATTAATTTTCAATCGTTAGCCTAAACAAAAAATTTTAAGATCCTAACTTCAAAACTGACGGACTTGCATACAAACTTTCATCCCTTATTTTACCCTGTTAGGAGAGGATTTTCCAAAAATCCTTCCTTAGTGGATGCCTACACCATAGAATAATACATTTAGTGAAGTTTACTTTGAAATTGAAGGACTTGCATACACAACTTCATCCCCCTTTTCCTCCCTTCGGTGGTGGAATTATTACAAACGCTGAGATATCTATACATTAATTTTCAATCGTCAGCCTAAACACAAAATTTGAAGATCCTAACATCAAAACTGACATACTTGCATACAAACTTTCATCACTTATTTTACCCTGTTAGGGGTGGAATTTTCAAAAATCCTTCCTTAGTGGATGCCTACACCGTATAATAATACATTTAGTGAAGTTTACTTTGAAATTGAAGGACTTGCATACACAACTTCACCCTCCTTTTCCTCCCTTCGGTGGTGGAATTATTACAAACACTGAGATAACTATACATTAATTTTCAATCCTCAGCCTAAACACAAAATTTTAAGATCCTAACTTCAAAACTAACATACTTGCATACAAACTTTCATCCCTTATTTTACCCTGTTAGGGGTGGAATTTCCAAAAATCCTTCTTTAGTGGATGCCTAGCCTACACCGTATAATAATACATTTAGTGAAGTTTACTTTGAAATTGAAGGACTTGCATATACATCTTCATCCTCCTTTTCCTCCCTTCGGTGGTGGAATTATTACAAACGCTGAGATAACTATACATTAATTTTCAATCGTCAGCCTAAACACAAAATTTGAAGATCCTAGCTTCAAAACTGACGGACTTGCATACAAACTGTCATCCCCTATTTCACCCACTTAGGGGTGGAATTTCCAAAAATCCTTCCTTAGTGGATGCCTCCACTGTATAAGGTATCTTTGTGCAAAATTTGAAATCTCTAGGGCCAGCGGTTTGGGCTGTGCGTTGATATATCAACAATCAGTTTATCATTTTATACAGGGTGAATTTTTATTTCTAGCCAGTGTGGGCAACTTCTGAACTACAGGTCTTAGAGAAAAACGCTGAAAGGAACCCCGAGCTGGATTTTGAAGAAAATTAAAATGCCATTAAAATTTATTTAAAAAAAAATGTATTTTCGAAAATATTGAATTTTTTCAAAAAAAAATCTTTTTCGAAATTCTGCTTCTTCGTCACAATATGAACAAAATTATGCATGACAATCTTGCTCTCAAGTTGCTAGAAGTTATCCAAAATATTATTTTATATTTTCCTTGACCATGGTTTTATGCTGCGTAAAGTTTGACGAGGTGGAGCAGATCTCGCAGGGACCTCACTATGTTTAGCCATAAAGAATTGGCTTTTAGCATTCTGTCAAAAAATTTGAGGTCAATTTTGATAACTTCTAGCAACTTCAGACCAAGATTGTCATACATAATTTTGTTCGTATTGTGAAGTAGAAGCAGAAAAAGAAAAAAAAAATTTTTGGAAAAAATTAAAAACACATTTTTTTTTTTTTTTTTAATGGCATTTTTATTTTCTTCAAAATTTAGCTCGGGGTTCCCTTCAGCGTTTTTCTCTAAGACCTGTAGTTCAGAAGTTGCCCTCACTGGCTAGAAAAAAAAATTCACCCTGTATATTACTAGTGTTTTTTGCTCGCGGCTTCGCCCGCGTGGCCTACAGGAAACAAATGATATATTTTTCTACAACAATAAAACAAACAAAACAACATCATCCCGCTTCGAGGGTGGAATCATTAAAAACGCTGAGACACGTATACATTAATTTTCAATCTTCAGCCTAAACACAAAATTTGAAGATCCTAACTTCGAAACTGACGGACTTTCATACAAACTTTCATCCCCTATTTTACCCCCTTAGGGGTGGAATTTCGAAAAACCCTTTCTTAGTGTATACCTACTCTTCACAAAGAATATACCCTCTAAATTTCATGTCTTTAGGACCAGTGGTTTAGGCTGTGCGTTGATATATCAGTCAATCAGTCAGTCAGTCAGTCAGGACTTTGAATTTTATATATATAGATAAGATTGTCATTACTAGCTCACCCGCGTGGTTTCGAAGAGGAGACTCGTCGGAGACGTTTCGCTAGCTGAGGCGTAACTAACCAGCATTGACCATCGACGTAAGGTTTTTCTGTCTTCAATAGGATATTTGGATTGTTCAAACTAATTCCTCCATCCCCATTTCAACAAGTTATATTTTTGTTTGCATTAGTCAGTACAATATTTCAATCATTCAAAGATAATCGAGACATATCCCGGAAATAGCTATCTGTTTATTATCAGCTATGGTCTCCTATATATAACGATTTCAAATAATTTCATCTCATTTTGCGCTATATTTTAAATTGCAATTAATTACTGTACCAATTTTGTTTTTCCTTAGGAAGGTACCTATTTGGAAAATGTTAACAATCAGTCTTAGTTTATGCTTAGTGCTTCTGCTCTCTGCGGCAGTAATAGGTAAGTAGTTGTAGTCTTTATTATGTTATATCATAATTGTTATTCCAAAATCCAAAATTAAAAGCGACTCTCGTAAACTATTACTACATTATTTGCCCATCCACGCTATACACATACATTATGTAGTACCAACTTGACTGTAAGTCAGAAAGCATTTTCTTCTTCATCGGTAGTCAGTATGTACCTACTCAAACCATCTTACTAACTCATCATCGATGTTGTTAGAGATTTGTGATGAGGCTTCATATTTAATAGATGCAAAAGAGGTCGGGTTTAGCTACAAGCACTACCCGGAGGCGGCGGGCTGGTTCAAGCTGAACCCCGTGCCGGCCAACTGGGCCGAAGCGCGTCTCCGGTGTAACCTTGATGGTAAATAAAATAAAATTGTACATTCATGATTGGAATTATACTTATTTAGATAACGTATTATTTTTAGGAGCTGTATTAGCATCTCCTTTGAACGCCAACCTTCTAAACGCTTTGAAGGAGGTAATGGCCAATCACGTCCATTGTGGAATATTCTCCGGCATCCATGCAACTATATCCAAAGGAGATTATTTTTCTGTCGAAGGTTTGGGTAGCACAGTTTTTGCAATAAAATAAATAATGAATTTTGACAATTCAATAAATTATAAAATGTATGCTACAGGGGTGCCTCTGTCAGAGATTCCTGTGGGTTGGGCACCGAACGAGCCGGACAATTTTGAGGATAATGAGAGTTGTCTCATGATGCTCGCTAACGGAACCATGGCTGACGTCAAGTGCACAGAAGTCTTTCCTTACGTGTGTTACAAGAAAGACGTGGACATAAGTAAGAGTGTCTGCGGAACTGCTGATAAAGGTTTGTGCCAGCGCCATAAACATATTCATCATCATCGAAGCATCTGAAGCTCCTCCGAAAATACTTAAGTTGTTTAATTTCCTCAGAATACCGCATGGACTCTAGAACTGGCAGCTGCTACAAGTTCCACCACGTAAGCCAAACCTGGGCCCGAGCCTACATGACTTGTGCAGCTGAAGGAGCCTTTCTGGGTATAATTAATAGCGCGGTGGAGTCCCAGGTGTTCAAGGAACTCTTTGGAAATTTTAAGGACAAAGACATGATATTGTCACGGAACACGGGAGCAGCTTTTATTGGATTTCATGACTGGGACAAACATGGAACGTGGCGGACAATCCATGGTATGATTATAAATAAATATTACCGACTTAAATATTCTCACAGGTCAGTAGTTGCTGCTATTACCTGGCTACCAGCTGGTTGGCCGGCTGGTAGCTAGGTAATAGTAGCACTACCTTTATTTATTTATTAATAAATAAATAAAGTGTCTAATATATAAGCCTACACAATACTTGTCTTCGTAGTTCGTATTTGTTTGCAACACGAGGATCTGCTTTCTGTTCAACATCCTAAAATTAGAAGTATTAGTTTGACTCAATTTGCATCTTCTATTACAATCTAACTGCAAGTACTGCATCTTGATGCTTTAGTAGGGGTGCGGGGAGAAAAACATATAAACATGATCTCGAGCGATGAATGCAAACAATATTTATTTTATTTTTAGGAGATACACTTAAAGATGCTGGCTTCGAGAAATGGTCAGGAGGCCAACCAGATAACGCTCGGAACGATGAGTATTGCGGCTGCATATTCAGATCTGGAGAACTAAATGATATTCCGTGGCATTATTATCTGGCGTTCATCTGTGAAAAAAAGGCAAATCATTAATAACAATAAAGAACCAGCGAGATGTCTTAACAATTTTACATTGGTTAGGGTGTAGTTATTACTATAATTGTCCAAGAGAGGTAGAGCGTAGCGTTATTTAATCAAAGAGCAGCTTGATTGGTGATGTACCTACACCGTAACACATAAACAGAATACCACAGAAATAACATTATGTTGTGTTCCTGCGCATGATTAAGGTCGTCTGTGGGGCGATTACGTAACTAAATTTCTATCATTTTCGAATTGAAATCGGTTCAATATAGCGGTTTTCTGATAACTTTTTTACGTTCTAATAATTGCGAATACAAACAGTGGTTCATTAGGAATGGAACCATTTCCGATTTTGTAATATTTCTACCGATTCAGAGGTTATTTCAATCTGAATTTCATTGAAATAAAGTTACGTAATCCACGTACAGAACTCATTGGGGAGGGGTTTAGGGTCGGTAACGTGTCCCAACATTCTTTCAACACCCGGGGCATCTCTCACGTGAGTGTTGCAAGCTATATGATCGTTTACCGATGTCGTTTCTCTTTGCTCCCAAATTTTATAAAGGTAACTTGATCGCAGCTCTCGGGACTTACCGGCAGGTCGCTAAGCACCAAATTTTCAATATACAGGTCGTTGTTTTGGTCAGCGACGAGCGTCAGGGTCGATAATACTGACGCCAAAAAAATATAAAAAAAAATACTTGCAAACTCATGTAATAACTATTTTCAGGATTAGAAGATATCGGTGACAGTTCACTTTTGACAATTATAGTCATGCGCCTTAACGATATCCAATCGATTTTTTTGTTGTATCGAGAAAGTTAATAAAGAAAGTCTAATCGATTTTCATTTTAGTGCTTTTATTTTTCAAATTATATTTCCTTATCACTGTCTTACTGCTTAATACCACCTCGTGTGTAATTACCAACTTTGCACACATGTATCATACTGTACTATTATCGTTGTTCTTAATTTCAGATAATTATTACAGGATTTATGGGAAATTATGTTTGTTAATTGATATTTACCTAGTAATGTAAGAATATTCTCTCCCTCTTTGATATCAAACCGATATATCGAAATTTTTTGGTCATTAAAAATATTTCAATATTGATAAACCTACTCAAAAATAATCGATATAGCATATATCGATACTTTTTTGAATTTCCCTGTCGATCAAGCATTGTCAATCACTATAGGCAAATGTTCCGTTTCATGCAGCAAGTATTTTAAGGATATCCTATTTCTTAATTTTTTAAATTATCACGCTATATTAATTTGCTGAAATTATTTCTTAGTTATGTATAGCGATATATATTGTATTTTTGCAATGATATAAAATGGAAATTAAAATATTTTATTGTAAAATATTATAGTAGTTACTCGCAAGTAGTATGAGTGAACCGGAAAATGTGAACTGTCACCGATATCTTCTAATCCTGAAAACAGTTATAATAAGCTAAAGTGTAGACGTAATACTCAACGGAAGTGCGAGGGAGTAAAGGGGTGGGGCGATGGCGGCTTGCGCCTAGCTCTAGTCTGTGCACGTGCCGAGCGACCATACTTTGCGGTAATTTTATTTCAAATTGAGTAAGGTACGCTCAACGCATTTACAGTATTTAATGGAATTAAGTCCATTTTTGGAAACTGTATTTTTTGTATTACTGATCCTGGGTCGCTCGTCGCTGACCAAAAAAACATCGTGTATATAGTAAGTTACGATGCTTCGATTTTGACCGCAGCACTATCTATACGAGAATGTTGGTACCTACGGGATTTTAGACAATTTGTTTACTTGTACAATACTGTGCCTGATAAATAAATATAATATGATGTATGTACTTAGTTATCTTTGGTTTCATTTACGTCACTTCATGTTATACCTACCAGTGATGTTGTTTAAACATTATGCCCTGATAATAAAGTGGTTTCTCCCAAACCATGTAGGTATTGGGAATCTCACAGAAAAAATACTGATAACATTGAATTATTACTGATAATAACCTTGTTTTCAACAAAAAATATACATTTAAAGATAATTTAGATTTTAAAAATAATTTCACTACTGGAACCTGGGTGAAACCGCGGAGTACAGCTAGTAATAATAATTTCTTTTGTGATATTATACATCGCTTGCTAAATGCGGATTGTGAAAACATGCGCTTTGTAAAAGATATACATATAGATCGATCATGTATCCAAAATATGCAGGCCCATGCATATGCACTGGCACACTCAGCTAGTGCCCAGGACCCCATGATCGACTGGGCCCCTGAATCGCCAACCAATAAACAAATGAAGTATTTTACAACCAGTCAAATAAGCAAGAGTTTTGTAAAAAAAGGTGTTCATATTAAAGTACTTGTATACAATTCTGAACTCCTAATCAAACACTATCTTTTTTAACCAAAGGGTGTCAACGGTATCCTATTACCACAGTTTTAACATAAATACTAAGCCATCGCTGTCCGTCCGTCTTTGCATGGGCTGTATTTCATGTGAGCTTTCGGTGAAGGAAAAAATCGTGAGGAAACCATAGCACGGTGGTAGGGTACTTTGTAGTACCCGCCTGGCTGGCTACCACCCTCAAGTTGAAAATCTGTCGCCAAGCACCTTTCGGTGTGTTCCGATAGCTGCACTTGAGAGCCAGTTCCTTCTAGGCTTTGTGTGCTTACCACCTTCGGCCGCATCATCACTTACCATGGTGAGATGGCGGTCAAACACAGGCATATAAAAAAAAAACAAAAACCATAATAGGCAGACAATTGGAAATTTTCACAGAATGTGTAGGTAGGTATTTATTTCTATTGTCGCTGTAACAAAAAATTAAATTAAATTAAAAATTTATGGGGTCCATACGATAAAATGCCTTTACGGATATCCTTCTTGTGCGAGTCCGACTCGACCGTTTTTTTAATTCAAAATTCAAAATCATTTATTCAAATAGACCTTCGCAGGCACTTATGAAAAGTCTGACTCTAATACTCTAATACTAATAAGGTTGCATGAATGCACCTGTATTCCACGCTTTGCTGCGTTACAATAATTTTACAGTTCAAATCGTGATACTTGTACGTAGTATTTATATACTCTGAGGTGATACTTATGATTGACACGGGTAGAATAGATTAAAAAAACATATTTTATCTGTAGTTTAGGGTTTTGATTTTACAAAAAAATCTCTTAAAAGAGCTGGTAAGGGTCACAAAGCTTAAAGCTATGACTTCACAAAATACATTTTTAAACTGTAGAAAACACTAAATATAGCTGTGATGCAAATTGTTTAGTCTAAAAAATAGAGAAATAAAAATTAGGGAAACAATCATCATCATCATCATCATCAGCCTATAATGTCCCACTGCTGGGCAAAAGCCTCCTTCCATAAATGAGGATAAAAGGGAATGGGCCGATACCACAGATTACTAAATAGTTACTGCCGATACTCCCACACGCGTTCCCCTGCGGATCGGTGGAAGTACCTTCCGAAGCACGGAAACGCTCGATTTGAAATACCACTAGGCGGTCACCCATCCCGGTACCGACCACGACGGTGGTAGCTTAACTTTGCCGATCGATTAAGACCGGCTAATCATGCTACACCACGAGCGCTTCACCGATGTCAGGGAAACAATGTAAATAGGTATTCTCATGACATATTTTGTGGTTTTAATGTGGTGTTTGTGGTATTTACTTTTTAATATAAATAAAGTAAAAAGCTCATTCAAACTCAAATTCTGCCCATACCATTCCATAATATCAAAGATAACTGTTTGTTCGTCCAATCTGAGTTGACGCTATGTATTTATTGAAAAAATATATATTTTATTTAGTGCTGATTTATTTCACATTTAGTGCAGGTAAGATATATTATAATATTTTTTTTTGTTATTTGCAAAAGTTATTTTTTAAGCCACCTGAGCGGTAAACAAGCATACCTACCTACGGCTCGCCGATGGTAAGCGGTTACCGTAGCTTATAGATGCTTGCAACACCAGGAGTATCAGTCATAGCGCCTCCTTAAGACGCTCTGGCTACATCCTCCTCCTCCTTGCATCGTATACCTCATTGCTGAGGGACGTGACCTTTGTGGGTTTGGACCTATCTTTTCACGGACTATTGCTCGCCATCTGGATCGGTCTTCTGCTGTGTGGATAGCATCACACACACTGGTTTCCAATGCTGCGCGTATTTGATCAGACCAACGCATCGGGCTTCGACCCCTCGGCCTCTTTCCGTCCACCTTGCCAGTAATTAACAACTTCTCAAGGTTGTCGCCTCTCTTTCTTGCAATGTGGCCGAAGTACTCAAATATACGGCGTAGACAGGTTGTCGAAAGTCGTTGAGTGATTTTGAGTAAGCTTAGAATGGATGCGTTGGTCCGGTGCGCTGTCCATGGAATCTGAAGCATCTTTCTCCAGCACCACATTTCAAACGCATCTATGCGTGCGCGGTCGGCTTTCCTCAGCGTCCATGTCTCGGAGCCGTACAGGAATATGGAAAACACCAAGGATGTCACCAGTCTGCATTTGGTTCTACGCGAGATGTTCCTATCTGCCCATACACCATGAAGTTGTGTCATGGCATTTTTGCCCATTCCAATCCGTCTTCGAATATCGAGTTCACATGAGCCGTTGTTGGTTATGGTTGAACCAAGGTATGCGAAGTGATCAACTACTTCCAGATTCAGCGCACCAGTGAAATCGAGTGAGCCATTTCGATCCACCACCATAACTTTAGTCTTCGATCTGTTTATGGACAATCCAAGTTCGCCACTGATACGCTCCATCCTCTCGAACAGCATAGCCATTTCGGCTTCGTTGGCAGCGAATAGTGTGGTATCGTCAGCATACCGCAGATTCGTGATTTTCGTACCACCAATGGTGATGCCTCCATCCCAGTTCTCGCAAGTCCGCCTCATGATATATTCACCATAGATATTAAAAAGAATGGGTGAAAGGATGCATCCCTGTCTAACACCTTTTTGGAACTTGAACGAATTGGAGTGTACCCTGTCTACTCTTACGACTCCATTGTTATAGTTGTACAGTGCTTGCAGAAGTGAGACGAGATGTTGTGGTACTCCAAGCTCATCCAAGACCGTCCACAAGCAGCTCCAATTCACACAATCAAACGCCTTGCTATAGTCGATAAAGCACATTATTAACGGATTGTTAAATTCGTACGACTTCTCTACGAGTTGCCTTATGTTGAGAATTTGCTCCCTGGTGCCTTTGCCTTTGACGAATCCTGCTTGTTCCTGTGGTATCTGCCAATCCAGGTAATATCGAAGACGATTGTTAATAATATGGAGCAGGACTTTGCTGCCATGTGAGATGAGGGCTAAGGTACGATAATTATCACATTTCCTGGTTGAACCCTTTTTATGCAGCGGCAGGATAATTGACTCAGTCCAATCTTTAGGCCAGTCACCGTGTTTCCATATGTGGTTACAAATCGAATGTAATGCATCGATAGCTTTGTCTCCCATTTCCTTGAGTATTTCCGATGTGATGTTGTCCGGGCCTGGGGCCTTTTTGCTTTTCAGCTGTTTGATAGCAGATACAATTTCTGCGCGTATTATTGGCGGTTCTAGTTCCGGAGTATTTGGGAACTGAGACGGATTGTTGTCCCTGGGTGTATCCCTGTACAGTTCCTCACAGTATACACGCCATCTCTCCGCTACGGCATCAAGATCGTGTATTGGATTGCCATGTTCATCTTCTATAACCCAGGTTTTCGGCTTGAACTGCTTAGAGAGTAATCGGACTTTCTTGAAGAGATCTGAGGTCTGGAATTTCCAGAAGTGTGTCTCAATATCACAGCATATATTCTCAATGAACAAGTTTTTGTCTTTACGACACTCTTTCTTGATTGTTGAACAGAGGCTGGAGTATTCCTTACGTACTTCATCGTTTTGAATACCTTTCATTTTCACGTCCTTCCTTAGTCTGATCTTCTCCCATGTAACATTTGAAATCCAAACCTTCGACTTGCGCTCTGTGTTTATGTCTTTCCTATTCGCGGAGATGATATCAAGAGTATCTTCAATTTGAGACTTGAGATGCTCCCACTTTCCATTTGCATCATCAGTGGTCGGAGAAACCTCGTTGAGCTTTCCATCTAGAGTTGCACGAAAATATTCTCTTTCGGAAGATCTGGCTACATAACTCCACATAAATGTTATTTGGCTGTGTTCTTCTATACGGGAGAGGTATTTCCCCAGTCGGATTTTGAACGAGAACCATGGAGCAATTTTGAATTTGAAATTCAGCCGTACGGTTGGGAATTGCCATGGAGGAAAGAAAGAAGCGGAGGTGCCGCAAGGCAAAATCTCTTTAGAAAGAAGCGTCGCCAAAATGCGGGTGAGAGGGGGACGAGGTAGGGCGATGGCTCCTCCCCATGATGGAAAACCTGCCCATTAATTGTAAATCCATCTAACGGTTAATGGAATTATTACAGTGTAACTGAACTAGCTATTTGTCATGTTAGTTTGTCTACCCGCCACTATGGCGTAACATAGCATGAAACTTTGTTCCAGAACATACTATGTGCGTAAGTATGGCGGGACCACATTATTTATTATTACCCAACTGCGGGCGAAAGCCTAAAGGTGGGTAATGGCCCTGATTCTGTTGTTCACAACTAAACTAATTTTAATATCACTATGTCTCTTTCTAACAAAGAACATAAGAAATTTAGTCCTGTCAAATTAGTCCAATGCTTGTTTTCAATATAATTTTAGTCGCCATCTATCACGGTTACGCCTAAATACACGCAAAATACGACGGCAAAGATTAATTTGACAACTTAAAATATGTTCTATCCTTTTTCAATCATGTTCGTAAGAAAGAGATGAGATGTGACTAAAATTAGTTTAGTGCGATTTACAACAGAATAGGCACCAATGTGTTCCTTGTATGGAGTATCGGGTCTATAGGGTAGGTAGGTAGGGTAATTAGGTAGGTAGACAGTAAATCAAAAAGATGTTAAAATCAAAATGGCAAAAAACGGAACCCTTATAGATTCATCATGTCTGTCCGTCCGTATGTCACAGTCACTTTTTTCCGAATCTGTAAGAACTATACCTATACTGTTGAAACTTGGTAAGTAGATGTATTATGTGAACCGCATTAAGATTTTCATACAAAAATAGAAAAAAAACAATAAATTTTAGGGGTTCCCCATACTTAGAACAGAAACACAACAATTTTTTTTTTCATCAAACCCATACGTGTGATGTATCTATTGAGGTTCCTAATATAATTTTTTTCTAAACTGAATAGTTTGTGCGAGAGACTCTTCCAAAGTGGTAAAATGTGTGTACCCCCCCCGTAACTTCTAAAATAAGAGAATGATAAAACTAAAAAAAATATATGATGTAAACATTACCATGCAAACTTCCACCGAAAATTGGTTTGAATAAGATCTAGTAAGTAGTTTCTTTTTAATACGTCATAAATCGTAAACCGCAATTTACCTATCATTCAATATTTTTGGCGTTTTTTTTTCCTTAGCAAAGTTGTATATTACACGGAACCCTCCATGTGCGAGTCCGACTCGCCCTTGGCCGGTTTTTTTTGTTTTATAGAAATCATTTTCATCGAAATTAAGTGAACATATTTTTGAATACTTTGTTGGTGTCCAGTTCGGTTTCTTTATTATACGTATCCATGCATTTCTAATATCTGTATTAATAGGGAATCTAAAATGTTGACAAAAAATAAGTTACAATTAAGCAAAAATTACACGAAGATAATAAATTCGATAAAATAGTGTCTTGCTGGTATGGTGCACACATTTTTATTTAATCATTTAGTACTACTACTTACCGACAGATGGTGCATTTTTATTATTTTAAATTCTTCTTGTTTTATGTATCAATGTATGTAATTTGTCTATGAAATAAATTATAGGAAGCAAAATAAACTTAAGCAAGCTATTTGAGGCGAAATTGGTCACAATAATGTGCACTGATAATGATAAATAGACGATATTGATAAGAAGTGGTTAGAATGCATATATTCGACAACAGATGTCTCTAGCTGCAATCTGGCGAAAAACGAGAAAACGTGATTTAAAATGAAAATAAAATTTTTAGGGACTTATACTTAAAATGTTATGCCATCAATATGTTTCAGTTTTGATCCTAAACAATTTTTGCATCCAACAACAGCGCACTTCATTATTAAAGCAAAATAACATCGCACCCGAACGGGATGCCGATTCATTCGAAACTAAGGTTTTTGGTCCCGCCCACTGTGACGTCATGACCTAATTGATGGCGCGTGACCTAATTGCCTTGCGGCATCTCCGCTTCTTTCTTTCCTCCATGGGAATTGCCGACGAGCTCTTCGTACCTATTGTTCAGGTTTAAGTTATCCAGGATCTTTCAAGTTGTCATCTACGATATCTTATTCTTTGTAAGTTACATTAAGTACCTACCACAGAACAGATAAATAAGGTTTATCTATTCCGTGGTACTTACCTATGCTCTTCACTCTACAGATGCTTTGATAAGGTTTGACTACAAATACTTCCCGGAAGTTAACGGTTCTATCAAACTGCATCATGTGCCAGTGACATGGCACGAGGCACGTCTCAGATGTCACTATGAAGGTAAATCAGCAATTCTACCGTTAAATAAAAGAATCTGACATTAATATAATATTTGTCGATCCTTTCGTGGTAACATCAACCATAAAAAAATCTTCATTGACCATGCATTAAAAAATCAACAGTTTAACTTATTTCATTATAATTTTTTTACGCCCATTTGTAAAATCGAATGTCGTGATGTGATAATGAAATGAAATATTGTAAAATTTTCTTAATTGCCATTAGAACTATTAATTTTGTTATATGTTTCAGGAGCTGTGCTGGCATCACCTTCCAACTCTATATTCCTTAAAATAATGAAAAACGTTATCGCTGTTAGTCAAGTACAGTCTTGCGGAGTGTTTACTGGCATCCATTCCATATTCTACAAGGGAGTTTACGTCTCTATCGAAGGTACGAATTTTGCTACTGTTGACCACCACTGAATTGTTTGCTAGTATGTAGTGCCTGCCAGCTAGTGACTCTGGGTGACTCTGGCTTTGCGTTCCAAAACATGAAAAAAATCCGCTGAAAGACTTATGAAGGTGCAAGGTGGATGACACCTCAATTTAAAAGGGAAGATTCTCCACCTGGCTGGGTCATCGTGCCTGAGGACCGCGGTCCAACTCGGTACATGTCGGATTGTTGTATACAGGGTGTAACGGAAACTGTATATACATTACAGTAATCCACTTTTTTGGTACGAGGTGCACAGATCGCGGAAGATAAAAATTTATATTAATATTAGTAAGGGACGCAAAATGACAATGACCCTCATTGACCGGTGACATGTTGGTTATGATTTTAATTCAAAAAACTTGAATTAAAAAATTTGGTTTGAATTTTTTAGTTATGTATTTTGAGCTGAAAATTTTTATAGAGAGTCTGTACCTGATGTAGTCTTCACCCCCTTCGGATGTATATACCCTTTCCGTTACACCTTATATATGCAGATTCTCGAGAAATCTTCGTAAGCGCGATGCAGGATAATGTGGCGCCACGCCATCTATCTTTCCGTGTGTGAACTATCTTAGTGTTACTGATAGATGGCTGATAGATGTCACTAGACTCTTTTTTACGACGTTACTTTAGAGAGGTAAGGTTCTCAATAACAATATGGCATTATTCCAGGAGTGCCACTATCCAGGATCCCCGTGACCTGGGCGCCGAACGAGCCGGACAACTTCCAGGACAGCGAGGACTGCCTCATGCTGCTCGCCAACGGTACCATGGCTGACGTCAAGTGCACGGACACCTTCCCTTACATGTGCTTCAAGAAGAATGAAAACTTACTGATGAACAACTGTGGCACAGTGGACCCTGGTTAGTGATTTTCATGTTACCTTTAATCCTTTACCCACATTGATTGTGATATACGCCTATATGTATCTCTAAATTCATTTAAAACGTTTTTAATTTGGTTTATGAAACTAAATTCTATTTTTCATTTTTACCCGACTGACCCGGAAGGAGGGTTATGTTTTTCGAGTGTATGTATGTATGTATGTATGTATATATGTATGTCTATTTCTTTGTGCCGCTCTGCAGCCTAAACGGCTTGATGGATTTAAGCATATGAGGTGTCGTTAGATTCGTCTTGACTGGGGGAGTGTCATAGGGTATATTATTTTTATATAGCGCCTAAGAATAAAAAAATAGGGGGGGTATTAAAAATAAAAGTTTCGTTATTATAACAATATGGGTATCAAATGAAAGCTTGTAAATAGACCATTCCATATATGTATATATTGTAATACTTTTATGCTACCATTTTGACGTAAACTGCAAAAAACCACGTTTAATGCAAGGACAGTACTGATTTACGTATGGTACTGAGCCGTTACCATACGTAAATCACAGATTTGCGATGGTTGTTAGCGTTCCTTTACCGTACCGCTCATTTACTAACTAATACATACAACTCTTTCTGTATAAAACTAAAAAGTCTGAAATAAATAAAATTATTAAAAGAAACAAAAAACCCGACTGCGTAAAACATAAATTAACTGAAAAGAGAAAAACAAGCTCTTAAATCTATAGAATTTTGAATATATCTTCAATTTTATAAGGTATTGCAGTCGGGGTAAACAAATATTATAAAAAATACATAGGTACTTACTTAGGTTATTGGTTGTCCCCGATTGCAATACCTTATAACATTCAAGATATATTCAAAATTCTATAGATTTAAGAGCTTGTTTTTCTCTTTTCAGTTAATTTATGTTTTACGCAGTCGGGTTTTATGTTTCTTTTAATAATTTATGCCTTTATTTTATCATCTTTATAACATGTATAGAAAATTTAAATGTTATCAAGAACAGTATTATTTAAATTGCTTTCACGTTATCATTGCAAATATTATTTGTGGTCATAGGATACTCTTTAGAAACGAAGACTGGAAGCTGCTACAAGTTCCACTTACCAGCTGAGACCTGGGCAAAGGCTTACATGATCTGCGTGGCGGAAGGTGGACATTTAGCCATCATCAATAGTGAAGAGGAAGCCCAGGGGCCCAATTCTCACTTCCCTCGAACTAGCCTTCGAATCGAACTTGCATTACGAGTTCTAGTTCTACCGTAAAATTTCGAGGGGCGGAGTCTATTTTTCGATTCCTGTATTCTCGACACTAATCGAACTAAGATCGAGTGTAAGGAATAAATGTTGCCATTATGATAGATACAAATTGCACAATGCGTTTCGTTTCACTTGATAATTGCGTTTTGTTTATGTATGCGATAATGTTATATCTTAAATTAAAATTTAAAAAGATTTTAATCACTTTAAAATATTTAAAACAACGTTTTACACTTTTTATATATTAATAAATCCGGAATTCATACGTTAATCAATTTTATATAATAATTATAATGAATATGAAAAAATATTGTCTGTGCGTAACGGAAATCCTTAGGCTTATCTGTCATTACGTTTCCAAATGACAACCTAACTATTTGACGTTTGATAGTTCGCATTCGAAATACGTTTCGAACGGTCCCGACCAGTCGAAGCAGTTCGAGCGCTAGCCCACGAAAAATAAGAGAAAATGGCGGCTTCGAAATTGTCAGAATAGCCTAACTTGATTTTCACTCGAAAAAAGTACGAGTTCGAACTTTATTTGGAACGAGTGATGAATTCGAGTGAATGAGAATTGGCTCCCAGGTGTTAGCCAAGTTATTCTCGAAATATCCACAAAATGTAATCACAACATCTGTATACAAAAGCTCTGCACTCATTGGATTCCACGACTGGGGTGAACGTGGGAGCTGGTACACTATTCATGGTATGAATTTCCTTCAGAGCTTTCCCTTCTATTATGTCCAATAACCTTCATATTAAAAAAAACCTACGGTTAATTTGGGACGAAATCAGCCAGTCACAAGCGGTCAGTCAGCTCACAAGCGGTTTAGAGCCCCTCAGTCTGAGGGGAGACTTTGCCTCCTTATGTGTGTTCTACCGCTTGTACAACGGACAGTGTTCTGTAGAATTGTTTAACCTGATGCCCACGGCTACCTTCCACCATCGCAACTCTCGCCATCGACGGGGAGTCCATCCTCACACATTGAAACCAGAATTGTTTCGCACTGTGCGGGCTCAAAGGAGCTTCCTTCCGCGGACTGTGGAATGAGCTCCCCGCCGCCGCCGTAGTTTTTCCAACGGAGTACAGCATGGGGTTCTTCAAAAGGGGTGTGAAGAGATTTCTGCAGGGTCGGCAACGCGCGTATGATACCCTTGATATTGCAAGCGTCCATAAGCTACGGTAACTGCTTACCGCCAGGCGGGCCGTACGCTTGTTTGCCACCTAAGTGATATAAAATAAAAATAAGCCATACCGTGGCAGTAATACAATTATTTGATTCAATTCAGATGTGAAGTATTTCTGAATATGTAATAAATATATATATTTTATAAATTTCAGGACAATCCCTCGAACAAGCCGGTTACTATAAGTGGTCACAAGGTCAACCGGATAATGGAACACAGTTCGGCGTTGGTGAATATTGCGGCTCCATCTTCAGGTCGGGTGCTCTTGATGATATCTGGTGCCATACCAAAGCAGCCTTTATATGCGAGAAAAGTCCTACCAGTTTGGTCCCCGATAATATGTTATCAGACCATTAGTTTAGTTTTAAATCTTACTGTCAGTCTTCAGCGCATGGGTCAAATATACAAAACAATGCCCTGCGTGTCCAATATAATAATGCATTCAGGATGACGTTGCTGTTGCGTTTTCGTAGCGGGATCATACGAGCTATTTTTAAGGCATGAAGTGGTCTGGAGCTTCAGTGATGCGCTGAGAGCGAGGCGGCGGCACCATCCTGGATGTATTAGTAGATAAGGCTGACTGTTCCATGTTTGTGCCCTGTGTAGAACTACATATACTCAGTGGTTCAGTAAGGGGCAAATAAAAAATATTACGATAAGATATTTATTAACACAGATTTTAATTAATTGTACTAATAAATTATGGATTTATGGCTAAAGCTGTTATTATTACTGTCAAAAAGCTGTAAATCTTCTGAAAAACAATAAAAAAAAAACCTGCCGGTTCGCAGCCGACCGCATGCAACAGTAGCAGGCGACACTGTCGCCGTCATAACTTCTTTCTCTTTCGTTTCTATGTACCTACTACCATAGAGGCGACGCGTTGCGATGTGTCGCTAGCTACGAAAATTATTTCATAGTAATACATAGAAACCAGTCGTGTCGCGGCGATAGTGTCCCGGCGACAGTGTCGCCTGCCTGCTGCCTGCAGTCGGCTACGAACTTAGTCTGTGCTCATGTTTTAGAAGAAATGAAGCGGTCATAATTATATCTTCGACTAATGGAAGAAGAGAGTTAAAAAAAAACCTTCGTCCCTACAAGGCCCGCACCTGCCTAGCATAGTATACTGTATTTTTCTCACGCAATCACAGACTACGGAGGACATATTCTCGCTCACAAAAAACTGTGTCTATGGAGTCGGCCACCTCTCTCGCACACCTTAGTTGGCTATTCCGCGGGAAATTAGACTCTGTCGCCGTTTACACAGAGTCGATTACTCGCGCTCAACTAATGTGTGGATGTGTGCGTGCCGGCTTGTACGTACAGCGTGGTGGCCGACTCGAGTGACACATTTTTTTGTTAGCGAGAATATATCCGACTTTTTTTTATATCTGTGCACGCAATAAACTTGTTTTGGAAGTAGTAGTCTTATTTCATTACCACATGGACAAAATACGATCTGCCGAAGTCTTAAGCCAAGAATAACACTAGTGGCTCTGTGATCTGTAGACCTCGCGAGTCTCGATAATTATGTAGGTAATTTTTTCGTCTATTAAATTTTTGTTTTTTTTTTTCAAAATGACTCCGCCATTCCGCCATATAATTAGCGAACCTGCTCACAAAGTTTCACGAGAATCGGTTGAGAAAAGAGAACAGCCGGGCAAATATACGAAAGCATTCATGGCCAAATGTAGTGCAATTCTGTTCTTTTTTTGACAGCTGACGACGACGACGTCCGTCGTCGCGGTCTATTCTCTATACATTCGTAGTGCGGTGCTACATTTTTCAATTGGTCAATTAATTAATGGTTAAAACGTCATCAAGCTCAACAGTTGAGACTTTTGGCGAGTAATTCTTTTTACTATTCTCGTTGAAATAAACATTGATTAAATTGTGCCCAGCACTATAAAAGTCAATGCATTTTTATTTACTGGAAATGCTAAAATTCTTACAAATTCTAGATAGAAGTCTTTGATATCTGGATTATTTTTATTATTCCTTATAAAAAAATACCTCGTCAAATTAGTAGTATGTACCTACATACGAGTATGTTATTAAACATAATTTGTGAAAAAAAGTTAATTATTTAAATATTTTCAAAATATGGGCGCTATATCTAGTTTCTTTTTGTGAAGTTTATGTCCTAAATATTAAGATAAAGTTAAACTACTGAATAGCCCTCATATTAAACCTTTAAAATTGGTATATTCGGTACATTAAGTTTTACTAAAATATGAAATAAAATTTGCCTTTATCTAGTTTCCATATCATAAGTTTGCTTGGCTTGGGATTACAGCTCAGATCATTAAAATAAATGAAATCCACCCGCAGAGCGCAGTTGATGTTTACAATACACCTTCTAGTCCATTTTAATTCTTTTGACCAATTCAAGTATTCAATTGTTTCGACATGCAATAGTCCGGGAGGTACTGATGCATTTTAGGTAGTACTAGCAGTGAATCCCGGCGTTGCTCGGGTTAAAATACATCGCATATTTAGTGGTATAAAAAATATATAAGGATACATTTTTAACAGATATTATAGATTTCTATTTTCGATTTCGATTTGGTTCTTTTAGTTAGATCAATAATAAAACTCGTACACATTTTGGAATTTCCAGATCAATCCAAAACAAATTAGAACTTTCTCTAACATTTTAAATTGCACTCATTTTAGAACTTTCTCGAACATTCTAAATCGATCATAATAAATTTCACTCATTTTGGAACTTCCTAGATCATTCTAGAAATTTCTAGAACTTTCTCGATCATTCTAAATCGATCATAACCAATTGCACTCATTTTGGAACATTCCAGATCATTCGGGAAATTTCTAGAACGTTCTCGAACATTCTATCTCGATCCGATAAAACTGTTATTAGTTTTGGACATTTTGGAACTTTCTAGATGAAGCCAGAAAGTAGAACTTTCTCAAAACATGCTATATCGATTATAATAGTTTGCATTCACTCTAGAATTTTCTAGATCATTCCAGATATTTGTTGAACTTTCTAGTACATTCCAGATCGATTATAACCGTTTTACACATTTTGGAACTTTCCATTCCAGAAATTTTGAGATCTTTTCAGAAGTCCTCATGCGTTAGAAAAGGACAGCAATATGTGTTTTAACATTTTCGCCACCCACAACCACCCCCTTCCACCCACCGCGACCAAACTCCCTTACTACCACCTGGAGACCAAGGGGTATTTACCACCCCAACGGGAAGTTGATTGGGGTTGGTGGTGATTGAGAAAACTGCGTATTTACGTACCCACAAAAGCATTTTATATATATTACTAGCAGCGAAACCCGGCGTTGCTCGGGTTAAAATACATCGCATGTTTAATGGTATAAAAAATATATAAGGATACATTTTTTATCATATTATAGATTTCGATATTGAGAGACTTTCTAGAACATTCAAATAGTTTGTTCTTTTTTTACTCGACTGCAATCACAATTGAACTGACGAAAAGTCACTGAATTTCGATTTATATACCGAAATTTCCAGTACCAGATCACTCTAGAATATTTAGATGTACATCACTTCGATTTGGTTTTTATAGATCAATAATAACACTCGTACACATTTTGGAACTTTCCAGACCAATCCAAAAAATCTCGATCATAATAAATTGGACTCATTTATGAACTTCCCAGATAATTCGGAAAATTTCTAGAACGTTCTCGAACATTCTAACTCGATAATAACAGTTTTGGGATATTTTGGAACTTTCTAGATAAAGCCAGAAATTTGTAGAACTTACTCAAACATTCTATATCGATTATAATAGTTTGCATTCATTCTAGAATTTTCTAGATCATTCCAGATATTAGTTGAACTTTCTAGAACACTCCAGATAAATTATAACCGTACTCATTTTGGAACTTTCTAGATCATTCAAGAAATTTCTCGAACATTCTAAATTGATCATAATCAATTGCACTATTTTTATAACTTTCCAGATCATTAGGAAAATGTCTAGAACGTTCTTGAACATTCTAACTCGATAATATCAGTTTTGGACATTTTGGAACTTTCTAGATGAAGCCAGATCAATTATAACCGTTTTACTCATTTTGGAACTTTCTAGATCATTCAAGAAATTTCTCGAACATTCTAAATCGATCATAATCAATTGCACTCATTTTGGAACGTTCCAGATCATTCGGAAAATTTCTAGAACATTCTCGATCATTCTAAATCGATCATAATAAATTGCACTCATTTTGGAACTTTCCAGATCATTCTAGAAATTTCTGGAACGTTCTCGAACATTCTAACTCGATAATAACAGTTTTGGACATTTTGGAACTTTCTAGATGAAGCCAGAAATTTGTAGAACTTTCTCAAAACATGCTATATCGATTATAATAGTTTTCATTCACTCTAGAATTTTCTTGATCATTCCAGATATTTGTTGAACTTTCTAGAACATTCCATATCGATTATAACCGTTTTACACATTTTAGAACTTTCCATTCCAGAAATTTTGAGATCTTTTCAGAAGTCCTCATGCGTTAGAAAAGGACAGCAATATATGTTTTAACATTTTCGCCACCCACAACCACCCCCTTCCACCCACCGCGACCAAACTCCCTTACTACCACCTGGAGATCAAGGGGTATTTATCACCCCAACGGGAAGTTGATTGGGGTTGGTGGTGATTGAGAAAACTGCGTATTTACGTACCCACAAAAGCATTTTATATATATTATTAGATTAGATTAATACGCCGATCAATGGCCATCTTTTTCAATAGATCTTGAATGGCTAATAAGTGAACCACGCATCAGCGATGCACCCGCGGTGGGTTTAGGATTGGAAGGTTACGGAAGGGGTAAACTTTTTTTTTTTAAAAATTCATTCGAGCAGCTGACGCGTGTTCCCCCCTCCACCATGCAGCAGACGATTTTTTTTCAGCTCAGTATGATGTCAAATACTTATGAAACAAGTTTGAGCCGGCGTACTATGTCTTTTTTTTACTGGGAGTGGCTGACGACGGATGTGGTAGACTTGAGCACTTACTTGAGCAGATGGTCGGTTCACTCATTAGTCATATAAGATCAACTATACATTTCAACGTCAGCCGGCTTACTATGACTTTTGTGTTTGCAACGCTACCTCCCGGACTAACCGTCACAATGGAATACGTCATGTGTTGTCGTCGGTTGCCGTCAAAAACGTTTCAGAATACCAAAGCTGAAACGGAGACGCTTCGCTCGCTCGGTCAATTTATTTTCCAAAGAAATTGTTGCGCTAGCTATTCATTTGAATTCTTTTTTTAATTATATGGGCTTGCGTTTGGCCACTGACCCGCCCATAAGGGGCGATGACGAAGACTAAGATGAAACACGCTTACCCAGAAGAAACATATTCACTCTGACCTTGAAAGCACCTAGATTGTAGGCACCAGCAAACACAGACGCCGGAAGCAAGTTCCACTCCCTTGCTGTCCGCATTATAAATGAGGATGCACAACGCTGTGTCCCTATTTTCGGTATGTCAAAAACGTACGGGTGAAAATTTTCCCGGCGTCTTGTGGTTCGGTGTAAAATTCATAGCACAACATACAGAACCCTCCGTGTGCGCGTCCGCCACGCACTTGGCCGGTTTTTAATTAAAAACTTTCAGTATAGTCAACTATGTAGTTTATACTATTAGTTGAAAGTAGGTTGTCTGTCGGTTTCTCCAGTCGGTGCCGGAGGCCTCCATGCGAGATCGGAAGTGGTGACTGCCATGATAGAAACCGCAGCCAAAGGACCAAGCGCGCAGGAAACAGGAAACGGGACAGCCATTGTCCATTTGCTACTACGTCTGTCTGTTATAATAAGACCTCATTACCAATTAAAGGTATACATACTTTTTACAATGTATCACAAATAAAAATAAAACAGTGACTAGTTGGTTTCACGGTTCCCACGGTTTCACCTGCGTTCCTGGGGGACTCTATCCTATGTCTATGTGTAATCCAGAACATATTCTATCTATGCGTCAAATTTCATCCAAATCCGTTGAGTAGTTTTTGCATGAACAGTTTCGCGTTTATCTAGGATGTAACATCGTGGTATTTTGTATTGATGATAATTTTTTTCACTGATACCTACATACAGCAAATACATTGTAGGTTTCGAACGAAAAAGTAGATACCTACGTGCCTCTCTATCCGTCCCGATATATCGGGACTGGCACCGTCGTCATTGAGTCCTCTGTCCCGAGACGTCCCGACATACACAAAAATATCCCGATACTGCGCAAATTGTATCGTGGAGGTGAACGAAGCGAGGGGGTTACTTGAATTAGGTAAAAAAAGAAGCAGCAAATAAAAACTATATTCATTATTTAATTATCAGCTAAGCAATTAAAATAAGACACGCAGGATGAAGCACATCAAAGCGAAAACAATCCACCCTTATCTCAAAAAAGTAATGCTCATATTTCTTCTGAGATAAAAAAGAATGCACGCGAATGTTGAGATAAGGGTGATATTTACGTTTAGATTTTCGCTTAGACTCTGCGCTAGCATGAATTGACCCTTATTGAAGCGAGGAGTAGAAGAGTCACTCACAAAAACTGCAGTTCTAATTACAACTTTGTGCTTAACTTTAGTTTTAGCCCGGTGCGAATGCTTTGGGTTAATGGTGTCTGAAATATGCAAGGCTCATCTTGCCAACTGCATGAACAGCCAGAGAGGGTCTTAGATGCGCCAAAATATGGATAAGAAGATGCAATATCAAGTGACCCTGGTCTTTATAAGACCTTTCCAGGAGTAGAGTTTATAGCACAACACTGTACTGGTAGTGGCACTTAAAACCGCGGCGATAGTCGTGTTTTGGATTCTAATAATAAGCATATTAGTACAACATTCCAGGGCCGCCAGACTTCCTAATTTTCTGATGGACAAAATGTATAGAATTGGGTAGTGTTAGTACGTACTTCAAACGTACACATACTTGCTAGTTTGGCCCGATGGCCAATTTACATACCAGGTATGAAAGTTATGTAAAAACATTAGGTTTGTATTATTCTTTAATTCTAAAAGTATTTACAAAATATAGTTAAAAATAAATAATCAATCTGAATTTAACTAAAAATTTAAAGACTGATACTTAATGGTAGTATTTATATTTACGAGTCCATTCAAAGCAAAAAAAAAACTCTAATTCAATTCATATATGAAGCATTTATGAAGCTGCAAATATGGTTAACCGTTCCAAACGTAAAGTAATCCAAGTAAATGTCAATAGAATCACAGTGCAACGGATGTGCTCTAGTTGAAGCACCAGCGAGAACCTCGTGACGCCCTGTAATTATTGTATCTACACGGAAAAAAAAAGATTCTGCGATGTATTTGCCCCATTTTCATATATAGGGTGACTGATAATTAGTAAACCACACATGATTCTACTCATGATAACAAACAACTTTTTCAAAACATCAAATAGTTATAAATAAATTACTAAATCAAATGAAAGCTGATGGTTTATTCTTATCCTTGTTAGGTACCCACTAATTTATTATGCTCATTGTGCTAAGTAAAAAAAAAATGTTTCTTTGGGAAAGTTGTTTGTTATCATGAGTACAATCATGTGTCTAACCGCCAGTTTCTGAAAGCCAAATCAACGTTAATCTCTTGTTGACAGTATACCTGTCACTGTCAATGTCGTCTGAAATGACAAAGACGGCAACAGTTTTGACTATAGATTAACTTTGATTTGGCTTTCAGAAACTGTCAGTAAGTATCATTTACTAATTACCCGTCGTCCTATATATTCTTAGTAATATCATCTAATTCCAAGAGAGTTATGTTTTCAATCGAAGTTTAATTCTTCATTGAAGAATACGGTTCTCTTAACCGAAGAAGAAAAAAACAATTTATATCAAGATAGGTACGTATCTTAAATCAAGAGCCAAAGTGTTTTGTTCTGAAGAAATGACAATTAATTTCATTTAAGACATCGAAAACTCTTGTTTTGAGCTATTTAATCTATATAAGATATTTCATCGTTTCTAGACAGAAATGAGCTTATTTCATTGAAAATAATTGTTATTTCCTCCTGAAAAAATGTTTACATTTCAATATCGGATTGTTGTCTTGTAAGTACAAAATATAAAACGTATGTGTCTAAATACCAAAGGGTATCTGCATACCAAACATGATGATCCGTTGAGTAGTTGAGGCGTGAAGGCGTAACAAATAAACAAACTCACTTATATATTTATAGCAGTGATGCAAATTGATTAGTCTTAAAAATAACCTATAAGTTAGGGAAACAATGTACTTAAATAGGTTTAGACATGACACATTTTGTGGTTTTAATGTGGTGTTTGTGGTACTAGCTATTCAATATAAATACAATAAAATCACCAATAAAAGGCTCATTCAAACTCAACTTCTGCCTAAACTATTCTATAATACTAAAGATAACTGTTTATTCGTAAGTCGAACTCTGAGTTGACGCTATGTATTTATTGAAAAAACATATATTTTATTTAGTGCTAGTTTATTTCACATTTAGTGCAGGTAAGTTATGTTATACTATT
The DNA here is from genome assembly GCA_951394255.1 of Polyploca ridens. Lineage (NCBI taxonomy): Eukaryota > Metazoa > Arthropoda > Insecta > Lepidoptera > Drepanidae > Polyploca > Polyploca ridens. The sequence continues at coordinate 1,168,618 of OX596252.1, forward strand.
TACTTTGTTATTTGCACAAGTTATTTTTTAAGCCACCTGAGCGGTAAACAGTTATACCTACGGCTCGCCGATGGTAAGCGGTTACCGTAGCATATAGATGCTTGCAACACCAGGAGTATTTATTTATTTATTTATTTACCTACTTACATCTACTTTTACAGGGATACCCTAATACAGTAGTGTCGAACTTCAAAACTTATAACATTTCCATATAACATAAAATTTCAAGTGCTATCCTTGTGAATTCTCTCAGAGTACAGTAGAATATGTCGGTTTCCTCAGCAATGAGATTGAGGGTGCGAAGAGCGCGCGTCAGCGGCGCCTCTTTCAGTAGGTTGGTACGCGCTCGGGGTACTGCAACCAGCTGCGGTCTCCGTCGCCGCCACACGAACTTGTCCGGGGCACATAATCCTATCTGCCCTAATATGTCACCGTTATCTATTTTACCTATCAATACCTTAAATAGATATGAGACGAGTGCCAGGTCCCTCCTAACCCTTAATTCGTTGTATCCGACCATACCCAAAATGAATAAGGTCGGGTACATAAGTGGATAAAACGGGTATACACCATACTGTCTCATGTATAAAAATCTAACAAATTTATTTTGTACCCTCTCCAGCATGAGACTATATTTAGTCTCATGTGGGGCCCAAATGGCTGCGTTACCTTCGAGTTGACTCCTAACTAGCGCATTGTATAACGTTATAATTGCTTTAATATTTGTAAAGCCTTGAACAGTACGGAGAAGAAATCCCAGGTTTCTAAAAGCTTTTCTACATATTTTAATAATGTGATCACGAAACGTCAGCTCAGAGCTAAGAGTAACGCCTAAATCTCTGACAGATGTGACTCTGGTCATTGGTTGCCCCTCAACTGTATAGTTTCATAGAATTGGCGCGTGTGAACGAGAGAAAGTTATCGTTACACACTTCGAGACGTTGAATTCTAAGCGGTTTTGTTTACACCATCTCGCCACTCTATTTATGTCCTGCTGCAACTTCTCACAGTCATCTGCATTAGCGATAGCGAGAGATAGCTTCAGATCATCAGCAAATAGTAGGCATTTCGCGTGTTTAACAACCTTTGGCAAATCATTAACCATAATTATAAATTCCAATGGTCCAAGGTTGCTGCCCTGACTTACTCCCGATCGCGTAAAATATGGCTCTGATACGTGTTCTACATATTGCCTTCTATCTCTCATATAACTGGCGAAAAATTGCAGTAGATGTGGAGTGAAACCTACCCCCGCTAACTTTGAGTAATGGTCATAGCGCCTCCTTATGAAGTTCTGACTACATAACTCCACATAAATGTTATTTGGCTGTGTTCTTCTATACGGGAGAGGTATTTCCCCAGTCGGGTTGCTCCGAATTTTGAACGGGAGAACCATGGTGCAATATTTGAATTTTTGCTTGACGGGGAGAACCCATGCCCTACATTTCTCAATCAATTGAAACATATATTGCCGTTATTGCAATTTAGCCGTAGGTTTGGGAATTTCCGACGAGCTCTTCGTACCCATTGGTTGTCTACGATCAAGTTGTCATCTACGATATCTTACTCTTTGTAAGTTACAGTATGCCTATACTTCACTCTACAGATGCTTTGATAAGGTTTGACTACAAATACTTCCCGGAAGTTAACGGTTCTATCAAACTGCATCATGTGCCAGTGACATGGCACGAGGCACGTCTCAGATGTCACTATGAAGGTAAATCAGCAATTCTACCGTTAAATAAAAGAATCTGACTTTAATATAATATTTGTCGATCCTTTCGTGGTAACATCAACCATAAAAAAATCTTCATTGACCATGCATTAAAAAATCAACAGTTTAACTTATTTCATTATAATTTTTTTACGCCCATTTGTAAAATCGAATGTCGTGATGTGATAATGAAATGAAATATTGTAAAATTTTCTTAATTGCCATTAGAACTATTAATTTTGTTATATGTTTCAGGAGCTGTGCTGGCATCACCTTCCAACTCTATATTCCTTAAAATAATGAAAAACGTAATCGCTGTTAGTCAAGTACAGTCTTGCGGAGTGTTTACTGGCATCCATTCCATATTCTACAAGGGAGTCTACGTCTCTATCGAAGGTACGAATTTTGCTACTGATGACCACCACTGAATTGCTTGCTAGTATGTAGTGCCTGCCATCTAGTGACTCTGGGTGACTCTGGATTTACCTGCGTTCCGAAAAATGTCGCCGCTGAGACTTATGGAGGTGCAAGGTGGATGACACCTCAATTTAAAAGGGAAGATTCTCCACCTGGCTGGGTCATCGTGCCTGGGGACCGCGGTCCAACTCGGTACATGTCGGATTGTTGTATATATGCAGATTCTCGAGAAATCTTCGTAAGCGCGATGCAGGATAATGTGGCGCCACGCCATCTATCTTTCCATGTGTGAACTATCTCAGTGTTACTGATAGATGGCTGATAGATGTCACTAGACTCTTTTTTACGACGTTACTTTAGAGAGGTAAGGTTCTCAATAACAATATGGCATTATTCCAGGGATGCCACTATCCAGGATTCCCGTGACCTGGGCGCCGAACGAGCCGGACAACTTCCAGGACAGCGAGGACTGCCTCATGCTGCTCGCCAACGGTACCATGGCTGACGTCAAGTGCACGGACACCTTCCCTTACATGTGCTTCAAGAAGAATGAAAACTTACTGATGAACAACTGTGGCACAGTGGACCCTGGTTAGTGATTTTCATGTTACCTTTAATCCTTTACCCACATTGATTGTGATATACGCCTATATGTATCTCTAAATTCATTTAAAATGTTTTTAATTTGCATTATGAAACTATATTCTATTTTTATTTTTTTATGCCTTTACTCTATCGTCTTTATAACATGTATAGAAAATTTTAATGTTATCAAGAACAGTATTATTTAAATTGTTTTCACGTTATCATTGCAAATATTATTTGTGGTCATAGGATACTCTTTAGAAACGAAAACTGGAAGCTGCTACAAGTTCCACTTACCAGCTGAGACCTGGGCAAAGGCTTACATGATCTGCGTGGCGGAAGGTGGACATTTAGCCATCATCAATAGTGAAGAGGAAGCCCAGGTGTTAGCCAAGTTATTCTCGAAATATCCACAAAATGTAATCACAACATCTGCATACAAAAGCTCTGCACTCATTGGATTCCACGACTGGGGTGAACGTGGGAGCTGGTACACTATTCATGGTATGAATTTCCTTCAGAGCTTTCCCTTCTATTATGTCCAATAACCTTCATATTAAAAAAAAACCTACGGTTAATTTGGAACGAAATCAGCCAGTCACAAGCGGTCAGTCAGCTCACAAGCGGTTTAGAGCCCCTCAGTCTGAGGGGAGACTTTGCCTCCTTATGTGTGTTCTACCGCTTGTACAACGGACAGTGTTCTGTAGAATTGTTTAACCTGATGCCCACGGCTACCTTCCACCATCGCAACTCTCGCCATCGACGGAGAGTCCATCCTCACACATTGAAACCAGAATTGTTTCGCACTGTGCGGGCTCAAAGGAGCTTCCTTCCGCGGACTGTGGAATGAGCTCAGCATGGGGTTCTTCAAAAGGGGTGTGAAGATATTGCAAGCGTCCATAAGCTACGGTAACTGCTTACCACCAGGCGGGCCGTACGCTTGTTTGCCACCTAAGTGATATAAAATAAAAATAAGCCATACCGTGGCAGTAATACAATTATTTGATTCAATTCAGATGTGAAGTATTTCTGAATATGTAATCCTTACTAATATTATAAATGTGAAAGTAACTCTGTTTGTTTGTATGTTTGTTTGTTTGTTTGTTTGTTTGTTTGTTACGCTTTCACGCTTTAACTACTGAACCAATCATTATGAAATTTGGCACGCAGATAGCCTATGGTATGGAGAAGGATATAGGATACTTTTTATTCCAGTAATATGTTCCTGTGGGATGATTTTCAATGTTAATTTATTTGAACGACTAAAACTTTATATAGGTACCTATAAATGTATATATCCTACTGCGAAAGTTTGGATGGATGGATTGATTGTTACTCAATCACGGCAGAACGGCTGAACAGCTCTAATTTTTTTTTTTTTTATACCACTTAGGTGGCAAACAAGCATACGGCCCGCCTGATGGTAAGCAGTTACCGTAGCCTATGGACGCTTGCAACACCAGGGGTATCACTCGCGCGTTGCCGACCCTAAATTAGGCACGAGATAGATTATAGTCTGGAGTAGCACATAGGTTGCTTTTTATCCCGGAATAATGTACGTTCCCGTGGGATAGGTTCGGTTTTGATTTTAACAGAGCAAGCGATCGATTTTGCATCGTGGTAGTTTAGGTTAGGGATCAGAGAATGACAAGGGCTACTTTACTTTAAAATGCACAGATTCCACGGGACAGCATAACAAATGTATCGTACAGGAACTCTGTATTTAAAAGTTGGTGAAAATGAGTTTCAGTACATTTTCCTCAAGAAGGCTTGACCATGTTACACAGTAACATTAAATATTTAAAAAGTTTAAATAAATAAAAAAACCTACGTAATTGAAAAACGATATATCAAATCACTATCTCAAATCTTACTAATATTATTATAAATGCGAAAGTTCGGATGGATGAATGTTTGTTACTCAATCACGCTTCACACGCTTCAACATCTGTACGGATTTGACCTTACACCTTACACCTTACACCTTACACCTTACACCTTACACCTTACACCTTACACCTTACACCTTACACCTTACACCTTACACCTTACACCTTACACCTTACACCTTACACCTTACACCTTACACCTTACACCTTACACCTTACACCTTACACCTTACACCTTACACCTTACACCTTACACCTTACACCTTACACCTTACACTTTACACCTTACACCTTACACTTTACACCTTACACCTTACACCTTACACCTTACACCTTACACCTTCCACCTTCCACCTTACACCTTACACCTTACACCTTACACCTTCCACCTTCCACCTTACACCTTACACCTTACACCTTACACCTTACACCTTACACCTTACACCTTACACCTTACACCTTACACCTTACACCTTACACCTTACACCTTACACCTTACACCTTACACCTTACACCTTACACCTTACACCTTACACCTTACACCTTACACCTTACACCTTACACCTTACACCTTACACCTTACACCTTACACCTTACACCTTACACCTTACACCTTACACCTTACACCTTACACCTTACACCTTACACCTTACACCTTACACCTTACACCTTACACCTTACACCTTACACCTTACACCTTACACCTTACACCTTACACCTTACACCATACACCTTACACCTTACACCTTACACCTTACACCTTACACCTTACACCTTACACCTAACTATCTTACGATCTTACTTCTAACTAATCTTACTTGGATGGATGTTACTCAATCACGCTTCAACATCTGTACGGATCTGGAGGAAATTTGGTCATTTGTTTCCTGTAGGCTGCGCGGGCGAAGCCGCGGGTAGAAGCTAGTCAATATATATATTTAAAAATTTCAGGACAATCCCTCGAACAAGCCGGTTACAATAAGTGGTCACAAGGTCAACCGGATAATGCAACACAGCTCGGCGTTGGTGAATATTGCGGCTCCATCTTCAGGTCGGGTGCTCTTGATGATATCTGGTGCCATACCAAAGCAGCCTTTATATGCGAGAAAAGTCCTACCAGTTTGGTCCCCGATAATATGTTATCAGACCATTAGTTTAGTTTTAAATCTTACTGTCAGTCTTCAGCGCATGGGTCAAATAACAAAACAATGCCCTGCGTGTCCAATATAATAATGCATTCAGGATGACGTTGCTGTTGCGTTTTCGTAGCGGGATCATACGAGCTATTTTTAAGGCATGAAGTGGTCTGGAGCTTCAGTGATGCGCTGAGAGCGAGGCGGCGGCACCATCCTGGATGTATTAGTAGATAAGGCTGACTGTTCCATGTTTGTGCCCTGTGTAGAACTACATATACTCAGTGGTTCAGTAAGGGGCAAATAAAAAATATTACGATAAGATGTTTATTAACACAGATTTTAATTAATTGTACTAATAAATTATGGATTTATGGCTAAAGCTGTTATTATTACTGTCAAAAAGCTGTAAATCTTCTGAAAAACAATAAAAAAAAAAACCTGCCGGTTCGCAGCCGACCACATGCAACAGTAGCAGGCGACACTATCGCCGTCATAACTTCTTTCTCTTTCGTTTCTATGTACCTACTACCATAGAGGCGACGCGTTGCGATGTGTCGCTAGCTACGAAAATTATTTCATAGTAATACATAGAAACCAGTCGTGTCGCGGCGATAGTGTCGCGGCGACAGTGTCGCGGCGACAGTGTCGCCTGCCTGCTGCCTGCAGTCGGCTACGAACTTGTACCTTTAGTCTGTGCTTATGTTTTAGAAGAAATGAAGCGGTCATAATTATATCTTCGACTAATGGAAGAAGAGAGTTAAAAAAAAACCTTCGTCCCTACAAGGCCCGCACCTGCCTAGCATAGCATACTGTATTTTTCTCACGCAATAAACTTGTTTTGGAAGTAGTAGTCTTATTTCATTACCACATGCGACAAAATACGATCTGCCAAAGTCTTAAGCCAAGAATAACACTAGTGGCTCTGTGATCTGTGGACCTCGCGAGTCTCGATAATTATGTAGGTAATTTTTTCGTCGATTCAATTTTTGGATTTTTTTCATAATTCAATAAAAAAATCAAAATCATTTATTCAAATAGACCTTCGCAGGCGTATGTATGTATGTATGTATGTATGTATGTATGTATGTATGTATGTATGTATGTATGTATGTATGTATGTATGTATGTATGTATGTATGTATGTATGTATGTATGTCTATTTCTTTGTGCCGCTCTGCAGCCTAAACGGCTTGATGGATTTAAGCATATGAGGTGTCGTTAGATTCGTCTTGACAGGGGGAGTGTCATAGGGTATATTATTTTTATATAGCGCCTAAGAATAAAAAAATAGGGGGGGGGTATTAAAAATAAAAGTTTCGTTATTATAACAATATGGGTATCAAATGAAAGCTTGTAAATAGACCATTCCATATATGTATATATTGTAATACTTTTATGCTACCATTTTGACGTAAACTGCAAAAAACCACGTTTAATGCATGGACAGTAGGTACTGAGCCGTAACCGTACGTAAATCACAGAGTTGCGATGGTTGTTAGCGTCCTTTACCGGACCGCTCATTTACTTACTAATACAACTCTTTCTGTATAAAACTAAAAAGTCTGAAATAAATTAAATTATTAAAAGAAACAAAAAACCCGACTGCGTAAAACATAAATTAACTGAAAAGAGAAAAACAAGCTCTTAAATCTATAGAATTTTTAATATAACTTGAATTTTATAAGGTATTGCTGTCGGGGATAAACAAATATTACAAAAAAATACATACTTAGGTTATTGGTTGTCCCCAATTGCAATACCTTATAAAATTCAAGTTATATTAAAAATTCTATAGATTTAAGAGCTTGTTTTTCTCTTTTCAGTTAATTTATGTTTTACGCAGTCGGGTTTTTTGTTTCTTTTAATAATTTAATTTTTAATTAAAATCTTTCAGTATAGTCAACTATGTAGTTTATACTATTAGTTGATAGTAGGTTGTCTGTCGGTTTCTCCAGTCGGTGCCGGAGGCCTCCATGCGAGATCGGAAGTGGTGACTGCCATGATAGAACCGCAGCTAAAGGAGCAAGCGCGCAGGAAACAGGAAACGGGACAGCCAATGTCCATTTGCTACTACGTCTATCTGTTATAATTGTTATGTATAGGCGTCAATCAAAGAGCGAGGTCCAGAGGTAACTGTCTTTATTCGTCTACCCGCGCATATAGTAATATTACATTGAAGAACACAACACTTTTTCCTCCTAAAATAACATAATAGGTGATGTTGTTTTAACACACAATAGTTAGTATTATTTAAATTACGCTATACATAAGTTATATTTTACATTTTAGTTTCTCAATGCAGCGTAAAGCGGCTCTCCGTTTTGGGCGTAAATGATCAGGCGAAGTACAACTAATAGTAGGCTGTGGCGCCTGCGGAGAGGACAACGGTGTCCAGCTGTCCCCCCCTTCCTCTGCACTATCAAACTGTTCATCCCTATCTCCCTCACTATATTGGTGGGCTGAACAGCGAGTGCCCTTATCATGTGACACCGAACCATTTACCTGACTTAACGAATGTCTCGATTTTCTATTAATTAATACCTGATCAATATGTCGTTTGTGTATCTGACCATCGCCCGCCTTGACTGCATATGAGACAGGACCCGACCGATTGAGTACAACTGCTTCCATTTACCTCCCGACTTTGAATAGTCACGCATAAGCACATTATCCCCAGGACTTGCTGCACGCACTCGAGCTGCTGAGCAAGCTTCTTGCTTGAGCTGCGCGTCTCGCACGGTCTCCGCGGGGTCGGGCCGCACCAAATCGAGGCGCCCACGCAGTCGCCGTCCTAGCATAGCCACAGCCGGCTCACGACCTGTTGTGCTCTGTTCCGTATTTCTATACGTGAACAGGAATCGACTCAATGCAGTGTTCGAGTTTTCATTTTCTACTAGTGCCTTTTTTAACACCCTTTTTATGGTACGCACAGCTTTTTCTGCCGCGCCGTTACTTGCCGGATGGTACGGTGCAATCAATGTATGTTTAACACCATTCGTTTGCAAGTAGCGAGCGAATTCTGCTGACGAAAAAGGAGGCCCGTTGTCACTAACGATACGTTTTGGTAATCCGAAGCGAGCAAATAGACTCCTTAAACAACCCACTACGATAGCCGCGGATGTCGTCTTCACATTTTCTACTTCTATCCACTTTGAGCTAGCATCCATAATTACTAAATAATAGTTGTTATTGAACGGTCCTAGAAAGTCAATGTGAAGACGAGACCACGGCTCAGATGGCCACGGCCACGAGTGCAGCGGCGCCACGGGCGGCGCGGCTCGCTGCGACTGGCAAGCCATACATTCGCGAGCTACACGTTCTATATCTACATCTAAGTTTTCCCACCACACATAATTGCGAGAAATTTGTTTCATTTTAACGATACCTGGGTGTCCATCGTTAATTTCTTTAAGAATGATTTCCCGTAGCGATTTAGGCACAATAACCCTATATCTCCATATCAAACACCCCTGGTCAATATGTAAACTGTCTTTCCTATTAAAATAAGACTTTTCTATTTCATTACTAACGCCGTTATGCGGCCAACCGTACATTACATAGCCAAATATTTTTTTGAGCAAGGGATCTCTCGCTGTTTCAGTTTTAATGTTTTTAAAACTCACAGGAAAGTTCCCTTGCACAAAATGTAAATAGCTACATTCCTCACCCTCACTTCTAAGTCGTCTATTAACATTCGACCCTAGAGGAAGACGAGAAAGAGCATCAGCAAAGCAATTATTTTCTGATCTTACAAATTCTATCTCGAAGTCGTATGCAGCTAACTTCACAGCGTAACGTTGCAAACGACTCGCAGCTGTCACAGGCAAACCTTTATTTTTTCCAAATATGTAGCTTAGCGGACGATGATCACTACGCAATATGAAATGCCTACCGTATAGGTATTGGTGATGACGCGTTACGCCAAACACGATAGCGAGCGCCTCCTTGTCGAGTTGCGAGTAATTGCACTCCGCGTCATTGAGTGTGCGCGAGGCGCAACACACCGGTCGCTCGCCGCCTTCCGCGTAGCGCTGTGTCAGCACCGCGCCCAGCCCGTAAGCACTACTATCCACCGATAGAATCAGTGGTAAACTTGGTTCATAATGTGCCAATACCAGAGAGCTGCTTAACACTTTCTTAATATTACAAAATGCTTCATCACATTCATTGCTCCAATTCCAAAGCTGACTTTTTTTTTAAAGTTTATACAAGGGTTTCAAAATAGCACTTAAATTAGGACAAAACTTTGCATAAAAATTTACTAGCCCCATAAAACTTTTTAACTGAGTTACATTTGTTGGTACAGGCACCGCTACAATGGCTTCAATTTTTTTATTGTCTGTATGCAAACCAAACTTGTCAATTTTATAACCAAGATATGTTACACTGTCTTTAAAAAATTGACACTTACTAAAATTAATACGCAAACCATTTTCCTCTAGTCTTTTTAGCACAGCTCTTAAGTTCGTCAAATGACACCTACTATTTTTACCAGTCACACAAATATCATCAGCAAATACAGCCACAGATGGTAAGCCATTGAGTACCTCTTCCATGATTTTTTGAAAATTTTCCGGTATGCACTTGATACCGAACGGTACACGCTTATAAATAAAAGTGCCTACATGAGTGGTGATTGCCGTCAGTGGCTGTGACTCTTTTTTAAGAATACATTGTTGAAATGCTTCTGATAAATCGAGCTTCGTGTACTGTTCACCACCTCCTAGAATCGCGAAAAGGTCCTCGATACGTGGCAGGGGGTAATGGAAATCTTTTAAAACCGGATTAATTGTAATTTTGTAATCACCGCATAATCGTAAGCTACCGTTCGCTTTTACTACTGGCACAATCGGTGTGCCGTAGTCTGACCGTTCGACTTTATAAATTACACCCTCCCGCTGTAATCTGTCGAGTTCCCTTTCCACCGATTCTCGAAGTGCAAGTGGCAACGGCCGTGATTTGACAAACACTGGAGTGTCATCTTTTAAATGTAAACTTATCTCTGATTTAAAAGTACCTAATCCTTCCGCAAACACTTGCGGAACCTCATTTTTTAAACAACTTGCAATTGAATCATCTTCGGCTATATTGTGGCTATCAACAAACGATAATTTCAATTGTTTAATCCAAGTCCGGCCCATTAAAGGCGGACCTCCGTTTTCAATTACATATAAGATTAATTTTGCGGATTGCATTCCACATAATACGTTTACCGCTATATAGCCGAGGGTTTCGATGACGTCACCCGTATATGATTTTGGATAGGTAAATGCAGGAAACATTTATCATAAAAGTTTTTAGAAATGGCCGATATTTTACTTCCTGTGTCAATTTCGAATTTACAAAGAATGTTTCAACACTTAGAGATGCATAATACGGACCGTCACCGTCATTACTTACCATTAAATTATAAAAATTGCTATCTCCAGTTTCCGAGTCTGAATCTTCC